>VXBO01004615.1:231692-243220 GCA_013400135.1 Rhinoptilus africanus
AAAAAAACAAACCACAAAGCCTTTAAACAATAACTTGCTGCTAATATATTGAAACCAGATGCAGTGGCAGCATTGCTAATATTGCTGTCTTCATTAAATGTAGCCCAAAAGTGCTGTCATAAAATTGTAAGCAGCAAAAAATGTTGCTGACGGTAGAGGGTTGTTATTTTATTTTTTTTTTTCAATACTCTGAATCGTGCCGTCCAGGGCAAGCAAGATGCAATATTGCTCGTTCTCAAATCGCAGTCAGGTATGTAGAGTCCAACACAAAGTTTTGCAAGGTGAAAACCAAAGGCCCTTTGAATATCCTGACCCTAAAATTTTGACTCGTGCTTAGGAGCCGATCCCAGCGCTGTGAGCGTGTGACTCTCCACCCGACAGCGTCCCACCTCGCTGCACCACCGGGAGACAGGGACCACTAAATGGGGAGTTTGCTGGGGGCTACGCATCAAAGCGCATATCGCTGTTTGGGGAAATAGTTACAGAAAGGTCCGTCCCCGGCTGGAGGTGGTGTCCCAGCCCCCGCCAGGGTGGCTGCGCGGGTGCTACGAGCCCAGCTCTGGGCTGTGGGAAGCGGCTCCCGCTCTGGGTTCCCCAGATCCCAGGGCTGGCACCAACAGAGCTCGCTGAGGACATCTACCAGCCACCATTTTCCATGGAGATGCTCCTCGTGAGGACATCTACCAGCCACCATTTTCCATGGAGATGCTCCTCGTGAGGACATCTACCAGCCACCATTTTCCGTGGAGATGCTCCTCATGGCGAGTGGCTTCTCTGTTGTTTTGCGCATCCCTTTCTAAGGAAACCCAAAGAAAGTTTATAAAGCCGATTTGCGGATGGGGCGGAGCGTTAGATTACCCCAAACCCTCTTTTGTGGATTGTAATAATTAGCTTTCTTTTTCCAATAGGAATTTAAACTTGTTGCCCCCTTAATATGGGTGGGAAGACGACTGGGAAAAATAATTCCTCCCAGTTGGATTTGCTGTGGTGTGACAGGGAGATGTCCCCTGTGCAAACCGAAGCTCGGCCTCTCCGCGCCGCCGGGGTCTTGCCGGATGCTCCGTGCTGGGGACAGCCCCAGCTCCATCACGAGATTTTTTTGAGCTGCTTTAATGGCACTTTTTCTTTCCTCTGCTGATGTAGGAAGGGAGCCACACAAGCACACATCCCGAAAATCCAAAGGCCTGGCGTTCACCTTGCCCAACTTTTGCCATCCAGCCTAAGCTGGTGACTTAAAGCTCTTCTCTTTTCCGGGGAGGGGACACGGAGACGGGAGAGGCGCTTCCCGTCCCCTGGGAAGGACGCCCCATTTTCGATGGTGTGACTTAGGTGAGAGAGATCCCCCTGGGGATGGGGAAGGATTCTCAATATTAAGTCCAGCTATTTCACGTTTTATTTAATCTCTCAACGCTTTATTTTTTTAATCTTGCGTTCACTGCAACATGATTTCTCTCGGGGGTGGGGAGGGGCTTCTCTAGAAATGTTTGCATGATTCTCATTGTGATTTGTTTGCACTTTAGATGTTTTGTGCCATTATAAATTTGCATTATGTATTTATAATTTAAAGATACTTAGAAGGGGGAGAGAGTTTGGGTTTTTTTGTTTGGTTTTTTTTTTTTTTTGCTGAGTACTGGAATAAACAGTGAGCATATCTGGTATATGTCATTATTTATTGTTTAAATTACATTTTTAAAGCTCAGTGTGTTCATATAAAGGTTATTTGAAACATATCATAGTAATGAGAAAGATGCAAGTTATTTTCTTTGCTTATTTTTATAATTAAAGATGCATAACATAATGAGGCCTATGTTGGATTTTCTTCTGCAATGAAATAAAATGTCAAATTTAAGGCTTTTTGGTGTCTGACTCTCATTGAACCTGACTCTGGCTGTTGGTTACTATCCCACCAAGCAGCGCGTTGTCGCATTTCCCTGCGAGGGAGCAGCAGAGCTTTTACGTCTCTTCTGGATGCTGAATATCCCGGGTTCGGATCCTGCCGTGGCGGGGATGGGAAGTTGGAGGTTCCTCTCGCACAGGCTCCAGCAGCGAGGCCGGAGAAAAATAGGTAGAAAGGAGTAAATGATTCCTGAAGTTGCCTTTCGGCGTCTAGACCCCCATCTATCGCTTGAATAATCCCTGGGACAGATTTGGTCTGACCAAACCCTGCGATCCTGGGCCCCGCGATGTCCAAAAGCGGCTGCAAATCCCAGGGCTCATAAAGCTCTTCTCAACCTTCTCTTTGACAGCGACCTGACCTCGTCAATTGTCTCTCGTTTAGGCTGACTACCAAATTAAAGCAGAACCATTTAAAAAATGAATTTGTCCATAACGGCATTGCAGGAAAAAGAAAATACCTTGATTTTGGCTTTGATGTAGGTGGAAATGTGCATTTACGCTTCATTCAGGAAATCTCTAATTTCCAGTGGGAGATCAAAAAAAGTTTAATACTCATCGGAGGAAGACGGACGGACTAATTCAGAGTTATTGCTGCAAAAGCTACAGTGAAATTTAAAAACCTGTTATTTCCCTCGTCACTTAGGGTAAGACTTGTCCAAGAGAACTGAACAATAAATATTAGCGATACGGTATAAAAAAAAATACATCTTTTTCCTTCTTGTTTCGTCCAGCAACTTAAAAGTGACTTTCAAAAGGGGCTCTTGAAACTTTGCTTTTGCTGAAATCCCTTTTTTAGTCAAAAACTCAGCTCATAATACAGTACAGTAAGTTACCAAAACCAGAATTTATCGTTTTTTATCAGGATAATGCAGAAAGGGCGATTACGTACGTCAACCGAAGCACTTGGCTCTACCGCCAATTCGATCAGGTTTCTCATAAAATCCGTTCCCCAAACGAAAAAGCGAAAAGCAAAAAAGGATCACTAAGAAATGTCGGCGTCGCTTCCACAACCCAGCCCCAAATCGGTCGCGATCGCAAAAGGAACACGAACCCTCTTCCCACCTTCCTGCAGGTGCCCCCGCGTCACCCGACGTGCCGGGGCTCTCGGGAATGGCCGTCACCCGCCGGGCTTTTAATTTGCTTTTCCATCAGTAGGAATCCCCAAATCACTTGCTGAGCGTCCGCTCACCTACCTGTAAATCACCGGCGGGTGGATAACACCCCTCACCCCCCACTTTCTCAGCGTTCGGTCAGAAACGACAAAAATTGAATTATACGCCGCTGGAAACAAGGGCAGTGAACGCTGCTGCTCTTCCAAAGAGTGCCTTGGAAAGAGTGCGGATGCCACGCTTCCAAACGCCGGCTTTGGCAGCTGTTTTGTAATTAATAACCACTATACAATAATTGCTGTCAATACAATGTATTGTTCCTATGAAATCTTCATAAATCTCAGCCCGTGCGGCTTCGACAGCAAAATACGGCCCTGAAATGAAACCGCTCTGGGAGAGTTTGTGGATTTTGCCGGCCCGAAGCGCCTCACCCCAACGCACGGAGTCGCTCAGTAAATCTGGATTTTTTTCTAGAACAATTCTTCACAAAAAATTGATGTTTAAAACCCTGCTGATTCGGAGCCGTGAGGTTTTTTCTTTCTTTCTCCCCGTGGCTGGCCCCAGTCCTAAAACTCGACCCCAAAATGAAAGGAATAAATGACAGCAAAGCTTTTGAAAGCAAAACAACTGTGTTCCACCAGAAGGTGCAGCATTATAATATCGATTTTTTTTTTTTCCTTTCTCCTCCCAAATTATGACCCTCATGGTGGGGATTATGTATCCTGTAGGTAAAAAATGTCAACAATTCAGTTACGTGGCGTATAAAGCCGGCAGCGTGAGTCAAGTGAAGTTCTTTATAAAGAGCAAAGGTGTTTATCAGGCTGTTTGGAGGCTTCTATTATTTTTATTTATTGGGTTTGTTTATTATTATTATTTGATGATGATGATGGTGATGATGATGATTATTATTATTAAATTTTACAGGAAATTTTTACCTGGTTTCCCCACCGTGCCAGTATTTCCGAAGTGCGCCAGCTCCCCAAGAATTGGGAAACGGAGGCCCTGCTTAAAGCAGGGCTAATAACCAGGGGTTCAATTCCCAAAAGCCGGCCGCAGCCGGGGGTCTAACAGAAAGAGCCACCCGGTGGGAAACCTGTGCAGAAACTGGCTCCTGGAAAAGGGGATCTGGGCTCGGTGGCGGCGGAGAGCTCGGAGCGCGTTAAAGCCCTGGTTATCATCGTCTTCGAATGGAAGAAACAGACCAGGAGTTAATTTGATTTGGCCGAGGCCCAAAGGAGGTGATTGACTGATGTTCTTGTCTTGTCCTTCTTTTTTAAATTTTTTTTTTTTTGTATTTTTTTTTTTTAAAGTTTCATTACAAAACAAGGGGGAAAAAAGTCATTTCAGATTTTCCTGGTCCTCACCCTTCCTGCTCGCTTCGCTCTTCTGAGCAAGGGGGGAGAGAGAGGGAGCACGAGCAGGCAAGGAGGAGTGTGGTCTTTGGCACTTCGAATGACACCGGGAATAAAATTTGGGAACAGACTCCGCTTCCTGCCTCCGGTGAACTTCGAAAAAAAATAAAAAGCAGAAAAAACCCACCCCACACCGCACAACCAAACCCTTCCACAAAATAATAAAGGACATTGTCTTCGCCACCATGATTCAGCCAGTACCACCGGGAATATGAAAGAAGTTTAAAAAAAAAAATGAAGTAGGAGGCTAAAAATATAATCAAAGTGCAAACAAATTGCCTCCGCGGTGGTCATTCCCATCGCGGGAGGTTGGATGGGGGAGATGCAGAAGGGAAGGGCAGAAGGGATGCAAAAGGATGCAGAATTCACCATATTATAAACCGGGGAACGCGCAGCCACAGGACACCGCGCTGTACAAACGCAATTGAGATTTTTTCATATATTTCAGTGTAAAGACCAAAAAATTATGCCGATGGATTTTTGGGAGGGTGACATTGCTTGAAATCCCTCTCTTCCCAAGGCCTGGCCAGAGAGAGGGACACTCGGCACGTACAGAAAGCTTACGGACAATATTGTCTGATAGCAGAAACCACTCCCAAATCTTACTTTCTTTCAATAAATCAGAATTTTCCAAGGAGATACCGCGTCCTCACCTGTTTCACAGTAAGTCTGTGTTTTTGAAGGCTGGGTTCCTCCTCAAAAAGACTGAGTGAGGCGTCAGAGATAATGTCAGACAGTTATAGCTGAGCCTTATCCGGGCGATGGGGAGGGATCCGGGCTGCAAGCGGCTGGAGAACCTCGGGCAGAAAATACCTGCGAGAGACACCGGGAGTTTTATTCCAGACGACAGCTGGAAAAACTAGTAAAACCTGTATGAGCTCATTGGTGAGGGGGGAATGTAATTATTTTCACACAGATGGGATTTTTTTTTATCTTCCTTTTTTTATTTCCCCCCCTCCTTTGGTTTTTATTTTGAAGCGGACAGAAAGGCCAGGACAGCCCAGGTTGGGGATACAAAGGATGATCCCCATCACCTGCACCTTCCCGCCTCCCTCTCCAGCCTTTCCCCTGGCTGGGACGGATGCTTGAGGGTCCAGATGCAGAAAATGGATCATAACAGTTATTTAAAGAGAAAAACCATTTTATAGAAACTGCGTTCCCTGTATTCTCCAGCCGGGAGAAAATTCCAGTTGGTTCCTTTGAATTTCCTTCGGGGTTATTTTTCATCTGCAGGCTTGGAGCGTTTTGTGCCGCGAGAACAAATCCCTGTTCTTCCCTCGATGCGCTGTTTGGCTTGGAGTAATCAACCGGGCTCAATAAAATCATCAGCCATCTCCAGCCAGTCGTGCCGAAACCCCAGCACGATTTTGCTCTCAACTGGGGAATTTTTGACAGTCCGAACCAGCAGAAAGAGCCCAGCTATTTATTTTTATTACTGTGCTGATAATTAATCCTAGAAGTGGGGTTTTTTTCAGGACTTAAAAAAAAAAAAAACTTTTTCTGAGCTGTTGTTTGCTTAACTGCTCCACATGTGTTTCTTAGAATCACTTCTATTCGCTGGCCACGATTTTCATGGGAATGAGGTGTCCATCTGTGGAATTCAAGTTCACATTCGTGGCTAATTATATGAAAAAGATCCCTTTGATCTTTCCCTAAAAATGCCTTCATTCCTCCAGCCACGGTGAAGAGCGCGGCACCCCCTTAGGGCTGACTCGCAGAGGAGCTGCGAGCGTGAAAATTTAAAAAATGAAATTATTCTGCACAACAAGAGACGAATACAGATGTTTTCTTGGGTTTTGCGTTCCTCCATGGTGTTTGCTCTCTCCTACGCTCCCGTTTCCACCAGCTTCGCCCAACTCCCTGCCTCAACACCCTTCCCCTTTGGCCGGGCAGGACACAAGATCCACTCGGCCGCGAATCTTTCCTGCCCGAGGGAAATCTTTCCTTCCTCTGGGCAAAGCCACCGTCCTCAGGAAGAAGGAAGGAGGAGGCTGCGTGTCCCGGCGGCTCGGGGGAAAGTGCGTGCCTGGGAAGGTGGAGCTGCCATCGGTGAGTCAAGGGACTCCCAACGACGCACGAGCCTTTTCCTCCTCGTCACTCGCCCGGCTGCCGGCGGGGACGGACACCCGAGCCCCCGCTGCCACCGTTAGAGCTTTGATGGATGGAGCCAGGGAGGGCAGATGTTTTATCGCTGCATCAGAGGAAAGGGATCGGGCAGATCCACCCACGGGGCCCCCAGGGAGACGCACCAGCCCCGGCGCTGGTGTCCCAGGTCAGGGAGCAAACTTCCCTTAAGGATGGGGAGTGGTATGTTCTGGCCGAAAAAAAAAATGAGATTACCAGAAGGACAATATTGGGTTTTTTTTCCTCTGGTGTGGAAAGGCGTTCTGCTCGGCTCCCAGCATTGTGCGGCTTTATTCTTCCGAGGGGTGGGTTTGGAGTTCGCGGAGCCCGAGGCTCACCCCGTCGTTAGTCACTAATCGGTGTCAAGTACGAGGGACATTTCGCTTGAAGCCTCGAGGACCCTGGGCGCTCGGGAAAAGATCAGCATCCGGAGGAATTTTCCATAAAAAAAAAGGGATCTTCCTGGCTTCCTCTGTTGGGGCTGCTCGGGACACTTTGACACATCCCCAGGCATTCAGCAAAGCTGGAAAAGTAGCTCGACCCCAGCCGAGACGATCCCACCCCAAACACCAGCCCCAGTCCCCCCCCCCATGGCCTGTTTAGGTGTGACTAAGCCACCAGGAGCATCTGGCCATGACACCTCCCAAATTTCACTCCCAAGCACAGCTAAAAAAAGTCAGGTGGTGTCATAGGGATCGGTGCCTGGCTCAGCTTTACCGTCTCCAACTCAATTTTGCAGCAACTGACGGCAGAAGAGCAAATACCCCTCTGCTCTGATGGTCAAACTGCTAGAAAAAGCTCATTGTTTCCCATATAAAGAGCAAAAACTTCCCTCTAACTTGAATTTCCAGCACTTTGGAAGCAGAGACAGACCAAAAGCTCATGCCCCGTTGCGCGGCCGGGCTCTGGCAAGACGAGCGTTAGTTTTTTCAGCATCCCTTGATATTCAGCTGATGGGCACGATACGAAAGAATGAATCATACGGTGGTTTTATTTCTAAATTACGCGCGTGGTCAGAGAGATCCGATGGGCTCGGGCTGCTTGTCACGCAGACGGCGGTTCCTTACCCAGGTTGTAAATGTTGGTTTAATGCAGTAATAAGTTTCTCGCAGGCTGAGGGGTCCATTAGCCACGTCCAGTGCCTCTGAGTGCCTAAAAAGAAGCGAGCCAACTATCCCTGCTTATTGCCCCCTTTGACATCCCAACGCCTGGCTGAGATTTGAACTCCCCCAGCCCAGATTTGAGCTCCCAAAAAGTCCTGTTTTTGCCCTGGGAAAAGTCTACCTAAGCCAAACTAAGGATGGATTTGTTTAAGAAGTGACGGGAAAGAAAAGACGGAGATGTTCCCTTCTGGCCAGGTATTTTGGGCTTCCAGCTCAGCTGCACTTTGGTTTTAAGACAATTATTGATGAAATCTCATGAAGTTTGGGATTCGGTCATCATGGCAAAGCTGAAGCTCGGTGTTAATCCTCCTCCCACCCCAGCTGCTACGCTGGGAACGGGGCGAAAGCACAGCATCACTCCAGAGGATTTCTCATGCAGCTCCGGGGCTGTCAGGAAGTGATTAAGAAAGCAAAGGAAATAAAAGCAAGTCAAAGAGTTGTGATCCCGCTCACCCGCTTCCCCCCACGGCGCTGACGCCGGAGAGCAGGATTATTCAGGGTCCCCTTTGAAGCTGCGTTTGCGTCAAAGGACGGCACCTGAAAATGGGGAATCGTCTCAATTCCTGCCCAGATTCAATGCAGGGACTTTATGTATTGGACCCAGCCTGTCAATCCTGCCCGGATTCAAGGCAGAGACACATCTCCATGAACTCTTGTGGGGTTTGTTCAGTTGCTGCCGCCTCTAACACGGGCACCACCACGGGGATTGCGCCTCTGGAGTCCTCAGGGCAAGAGGGACACGGAGCTGATGGAGCGGGGNCTGGGCAGCACAAAAACAGACCCTCATCTACACACTTCTCCCCAAACTGAGCTTAAACCACCTCACGGCTGAGCCAGCAAAGCACGTCACGCTCTGCATCCCCATCCCGGCCAGCGGAGCGCAGCCCCCGCCGTCTCCCACCGCTCCCGAGTGTCACAAAAAGAGGCGTTTCAGAGCAAAGGGGCAACCCAAGGGTGGATTTCTCCAAAACCCACCCAAAAAAAAAAAAAAAAGCCAGGGGTGTTATTTGCTTTCCTCCCTGCTCTGCTCCCCCGGGAGGCTCCGATGTGTTTTCAGCTGGTCCGGCCGCAGCCTGACGTCACCCCCCGCTGCACCTCCAGCCCCCATTTACCCTGGCAGCGCTCTAAAGATAGATCCCAGCAAAGATTATCAGCCCGAGCGGTATTAATAGGAGGCAGCTGCTCTTTAAAGAGGCTTTTAAATAATGTAAAGAAACTTTGCCGTATTTTTAAAAGCCTTTTAAGTGAGCCGAGCTCCCCCTACGCTCTCGCGCCTCCCCCCACGAGCCCGCCTGCACCCGCATCCCAGCGATGTAGTGGCCCTGGAGGGTCCCGTGTTGTCACCCTGGTTGCTCAAAGGCGGCTCTCCCACTGGTGTGGGCCAAGGGGACACGGCTCCATCCCGGAGGGAGGGAGGTGGCAGGTCTGCGGAGGTGTCCTGACCCCCCCGGGGGCCAGCTCAGAGCAGCGTCCTCCCAACAAAAGCCATGGGCAGGGCTGGTGTTGAGGAAAACCCAGCAGGATGCTTGAAGCAGCACCGAGCAGAGCGAAGACGACATCCCCGTGGGGCAGCAGGGTGGTACCCGGGGTCTTCCCCACGCTGACACCCCCCCAGCATCCCCCCAGCTCCGCAGCGGGACCACGCACGTGGCACGGCCCCCAGCCTGGGGGTGCTCTGAGAGGGGACAGTGTCTCACCGCCGGCTCTTTTCGTGGCACTCAGGGAAATAACACAAGGTCTGGGTCTTCCCTCCAGCCCGTGCCGGGTCCCGCGGCCACTTTTAAGCCAACAAATGGCTCCCCAGTGCAAAAAGAGCCCGTGAAAACTGGGAAAGGCAAAAATAAATATTGTGAAAGTGGCGATGGCAGAAACCAGCTGCAGCCTCTGGTCGCCACATCTGGGCGCCGTGGCAGGACCGGCTGTGCCATGGCACATGTCCCCCCCCTCCACGCTGCCCAGGTACCCCTCGGCAGCATCCCTGCAGCATCGCCGTCCCGCCGCCGGGTAACATCATCTCCCTCTTAACTGAATAATGGAGTGAAACCTTAGCTGTGCTGCTCCCAGCCTGAAAATGAAACCCTCCGACCCAGCGCAGGCTCCCGCCGAGCGCTGCTCGGGGCTCTCTGCGCCCAAAGGGGAGTGGGAATGGTGTAAATCCCATTTTTATATAAACCACTGGGTTTATATGGAGTGGCCGTATAGATGCCGAGTGTTAAAGGGTCCAGGTTTGGGCCGGAGGAGGTGGAAAACAACACAAAACGGGCACTGAACATGCTGCTTTCTGGCCCCGAGCGCGGGGAGCTGCAGGAGCGACGCCGGTGCCCGCGGGCAGCAGATGCCTGTGGTTGTTTGAAATAGATGCCTGCGGCGAGCCGTTAGTTTTAAAGGCCAAACCAGGGCAAAATTTATTGCCGTGACATGAAAATAGAGGAGGGCAAAGCTTACCGGAGTGGAATAAACGCTGCTCCCTGGGCAAACAGAGGGAGAAAAGGTGGATGGGGGTGAAGGGTGGGGGTTTGTACCCCTGGGAGAAGCGGAGGATGGGCACGGCCGTGACCTGACGGCGTCTCCGTCCAGGAGTGGGCTCTGCAGGGGATCCGGCTCTCCCTGCCACGTCCCGAGGAAGAGTTTCTAATCCTCAACACTAGATATTAGGAAAAAAATTTACACCAAAAAGGTTATCGAACATTGGAAGAGGCTGCCCAGGGCAGTGGTGGAGTTGCCATTCCTGGAGGGATTTAAAAGCCGGGCAGACGCGGTGCTTAGAGATACAGGTTAGTGATGGGTTTTGTCAGCGTCGGGTTGATGGTTGGACTCGATGATCTGAAAGGTCCCTTCCAACCCGGGCGATTCCATGATTCTCCGATTCTAACACCCACAATTCACACACCTGTGCTTTTAAGGAGGCTCTTCCTTTTGGCAACCTTGTCGCTGAAGGCGGAAAATGACACAGCTCACCCTCGGAGCTGATGGCTCTATCATTAATCATGATTTTTTATTTTTTCTTAAATTTAATCCCGAAGAGGACTCCACAAAACGCAAGCACCAAGTGGGATGCTCGGAGTGACCTCCAGCCGCTGCGGCACGTCTTTCACTCAGGCTCAGGAAGTTCCTCACAGCCAGTTTATGTATTTTAAGGGTGGGTAGATTGACAAATAGGAAATCTATGACATGCAATAGCTGATAACGCATGATGCATTTCCCCCCCCTGCCCTGTGAATTATCTGAGGCTGTGTTTTATTTAAATATTATCATGCCTAGGATTTCAGCGTGCGGCATCCACAGATGACATCAGAGAGAAAAAAAATTAAGCAATTCGCTTTATTTTAGGAGCTTATTTACTTCCAGATATTTTAAGTTACGTTTTTGGCCCGCTATCCCAGCGCTCTTTCTTCAATCGAAATAAATGTCTCCCATTAACGAAAATAAATAATTTTTTTAAAAAAAAAAATAAGCGAAACAAAACAAAACAAAACACAAACCCAACAGATGTGGCGAGCCCCGGAGTTGTTCCAAAGCAGAAAGCAAACCCAGGCACGTCTGCCAGGCCCCGGCCGCCCACTTAACCCAGCCTGTCAAAACCAATAATAAAGAACACGTGTGTCTGCAAACCGCGGGGCTGCTCGCGCTGGGGACGTGCGGAGAGCCCGAGGGTGACGCAGGAACCCCCCCCCCCTTTTTTTAAAGGGGGGGATGTTGAATTTTGGGGTGCAAGGAGGTGAAATGGGGAGGTCAGGGGAGAACCGAGCTCATTTTTACTCTCATCCCGCTCGTGGGTGTTTCCGAACTCCATCTCCGGCGCGGATCAGGGGGCAGTGGGGGGG
>VXBO01004615.1:250065-269770 GCA_013400135.1 Rhinoptilus africanus
ACACAAAACCTCCGCGAATTTAAAAACAGAACCAACAAATTACTACTTTGCATCTTCTCTCAGATCTAACCATTTTTCCTCCTTCGTTCCCAACTGCTTCATTTTTTCTGGGTTACTCAAATTCAGTGGGATTCCCCTTTCCTTGGCTGCCGGAGGTTTGACTGCAATCGCTTCTATCCCTCCGGAGAGGGATGGTGGGGAAGGGGATTTGTGTTTTTGGGGTGCTCGAACCTGCGGCGTACTCCGCTTTCCTGTGCCCCTCCAGGCTGGGGCTGCCCCGGTGGCAGCACCCACAACAGCACTGGCATCGTTAGGAGGGACCGAAAGGAGGAATTATCCAAAAATTCCCGTAACAGTCAGACTTCTAATTCCATACCAAAAAAAAGGGGGAATTTTCTTGAATTCCCATTAAACATCACAGGAAATTTCATATTAAATTTAGCAGCTCTCAACCCTACTTCATCTTATTCCCAGTGGGCCCCATTCCCAGTTCGATCCCTCCTTCGGAAACACCTTTTTTCTGGGACCAGAACGGGACTTGGGTCTCATTTTTCATGGGATTTTTCTCGCTGCAGGAAAACGTTTGCTCGCCCACCCTTTGGAGGCAGAGGAGAAGAAAGCTGACCCCTACCACCATCCCAAGCAGCGGCAGCGCAGAAAACCCCGAGTTTTATTCTCCCAAGCTCAGGTGTTTGAACTGGAGCGGCGATTTAAGCAACAGAAATACCTCTCCGCCCCCGAAAGGGAGCACCTCGCCAGCGCGCTCAAGCTCACCTCCACCCAGGTGAAAATCTGGTTCCAAAACCGAAGGTACAAGTGCAAGAGGCAAAGGCAGGATAAATCCCTGGAGCTGGCTGCCCACCCGCTGCCCCCGCGGAGGGTGGCAGTGCCCGTGTTGGTCAGGGACGGCAGACCCTGCCTTGGGGGCTCCCGGCCGTACCCAGCTCCGTACAGCATCAGCGCCGGCCCCTACTCCTATAGCTCCTACTACAGCGCCTATAGCAGCAGCCCCTATGGTGCTAGCTATGGGGGGGGCTACACCAGGGTGCCCCCCAACGCCGCCCCCGGCAGCCCTGCCGTGAACCTGGGCTTGGGCATGGCCGGCGCGGCTCTGCACCAGCCCACGTGCGCGCAAGCCACCGTGCAAGCGGGCATCAGGGCTTGGTAGATGGCCACGGAGGTGAGGACAGCCTGAAAAGCACTGAGGAAAGCCCCCTCTCCACTCCAGAGCCTGGCCTCTGCCCGGAAGGGAGCTGAATCCGGAGGGTTTCTGCCATGCCAGAGAGTGGGACGTCTCCGGAGCGTCCGTCCCCTCCAGGCAGCTCCTGCGGTCACGTCTTCAAAGGCAGGTCAGGAGAGAGGGGGCTGCCGCCGCCCCAGCACTGCGACTTTGGGGACACAATGACGGCAGGCATTTATTTATTGAAACACAAATATTTCGGAGTCTGGCTCTTCCCACTCCCAGAGGGTTCGATCTTCCAGGAGGCCAGTGCCCGGCCGTCAGGAGGGTACAAACACTGGTTTTCTTCCTAAGGAAAAACAACTGGAAAACAGGGTCTGCCCGCATCACTGTGCATTCACTTTTTTATGAACATTATTTAATGCTTTGAGTGCCTCTAATCTTTTGAGATACATTTCTGATTTATATTTCTTAGTATCTCCCGGCACAGATGTTCATTTCTGTCTTTATTACTATTATTATTATTTCAAATAAAAAGACAAATTGATGAAATTGTGTGTTTACACCCTCTTGCCATTCCTCACTTAGTATTTTGACTTCTCCTATCCACAACTTGTTTTTGAGCATCAAAATTAGATCCAAATAAATAATTATTTTAAAAACCCCAAACCAAATCAATCTTAATACTAATAACCCACCCCAAAAGATAATTGCCTTGTAGTCTGATATGTAGTATTTTGACTTCTCCTATCCACAACTTGTTTTTGAGCATCAAAATTAGATCCAAATAAATAATTATTTTAAAAACCCCAAACCAAATCAATCTTAATACTAATAATTAAGCCAGAAAGATAATTGTCTTGTAGTTCAAGCTTGGGGAGCTCCAAAGGTTTAACCCCCTCCCTCACTCTTGGCAAGTGTTTCCAGCCCTCTGCTGCTATTCCCTGACTGGTAAAATGGGTTTGCTGGTACATCGGGGGCAGCGCCGTAGTGACGGGATCACCCGGGATCAGCTGAATTACACCGGCGCCTCCGGTGCTGACCCGAGAGGTGCAGGATCCCCAAATCAGGATCCATCGGCAACCATTGCCTGGCTGGATCGAAGGACTGTATGCATATTTTATATATATATATCTATATGTTTATGAAATGCAGGAGGGCTGAATGCCACTGCGGTGTCCCGGGGTGGATAAAAGCAGGGGGTCACAGCCTCATCCCGAACAAGCAGCACGAATCCATGGCCTCACACTTCCAGAATAAACCCAGTGCGACCTCCTTAGACCGACCACCCCACTCACCGGGCTGCCCACGGCCCCCCCAGCGCAAGCATTACTTGTATTGGGGAGGGGGGAAAAAACACACAAAGGGGTCAATGCCTGATGCAAAATACTGGTTTAACGGAGATCTTTCCACTGCAATGCCAAGATATCCCTGTGACAGGGCCCGGCAGCATCCTGCACACAATTTCCACCACACAGGAGAGGGAAAATCCCAGCTCCGGGCTGCTGCCCCCCCTCTCTGATCCTTTCCCAACAGCTTCTTATCCTCCCAGCATTTGGCGAAAAGAGACTCGCAGGAGGCAATTAAGCTTTTATCTCTAATCCCACTCAGCCCCATTGCTCCGGCGTTCACTCACTTCCCAAATGGGACATCCCTGACATCCAAATCAAACCAGAAACCCCCTCTCCTGTCACCCCGAGGCTTTGCAGCCCCACCGAGATACTGGAAATGACTGGGCAAGGCGACAGCCACGGTGGGTGCTGCCCCTTCTCCTCCCCTTCATCCATCTGCACTCACTTGGGGTTATCTCCCAAAAATCAGCTGAGTTTTGGGTCTCTGTCCTGGCTTTGGAACAGCCAGGGGACACAATAGGGTCCTTGCGCTGGGAAATGCTGCTGGCATCAGGGAAAGCCCTGGCAAAGAGCAGCATTCCCAGGTTATGGGCTCCCCTGCAAGTCTTCACAACACTGAGAGTTTTTCCGGTGAGTTGCGGTGATAAAATGAGGCGAATCGCATGGAAGTCCCTACCCTCCGAAATAAACACAGAAATCAAAGAAGGAAGTTGCTACCTTGGCCAGGTCAGAAAAAAAAAAGCCTGGAAATGGGAATTGTGAGTGCCGAAATCAGCATTTATGTCCCTCCATATATTTTGGAGGGGCTTTATGAGTTGGGATACCCCGATGTTTGCCGGATTCCCTCTGCCACCCGCCTCCCTGCAGCACATGCCGGGGCTGTTGCTCCAAACCTCCCCTGCTTCCAGCCCAAATCCGAAATTACTCGCTACACCAAACACACCCAGACCGGCTCACCTTTCCCCAAAACCTTCTCCTGGGCCAAAACTCCTCTCCTGGCCCAAACACCTCACTGCTCATCAGCTACTGGTTATGCTTTCATCTTTGACGACGTGGCACTAGAAGGAAATGCGATATCATAGAAATACTTTTATTTTTTTGTAGTAAATGACTACATCGGAAATATCTGTAAGGTAAAGCTGAAATTAGGTTGATGGCTGGACTGGGTGGATCTGAAAGGCCCCTTCCAACTTAGACCATTCTATGACGCTATGATTTGCACCAAGCGAGCCATGGATGCGGTGCTGGAGATGAAGGTACAAGAGACTTGACCACAAAAGAGATGGGCAACGAGGCTGCCCAGGACGGACCTACAGAGGGAGGGATCGCGTGGACAGAAGGCGCCACTAATGGTTCTGGTAAAGCTGTGGCTGCAAAGCAGAGGTGTAAAAGCCCAGCTCTACGTGCCGTAAAAATGCTTAATTCCCTGCAGTGGGGAAACTGCTCCCCAACTGGGCACAGAGTGTCCCCAGGGAGCGGCACAGTGTCCTACCCCAGGCCAGCATCCCGGCTGGGCAAGGCCAGCAGTGCGGCGTGCCAAGGACCAGGGCATCCCTCCATCCCGATTCCCACCTGGGCAGCACAGTGAGATCCAGTTTAAGCATTGGAATGTGTGGAGAGGGAGCTGTGGGGCATCCCACCCACCCACCGCAGCACCTTGGGGCTCCTCATCCGCTCTCCAAAAGCAAGGCTGGGGGTTCAAGGGCCAGCGGATGGGACAAGGCAGCAATAATACTCATAAATCCTTCCAAACTCCCTTCCTCAGACTATAGGAGGATGATGAGGCTGAATTGTTGAAGCTCCTGAATTTTTCCAAGCTTACAGCGAATACAGGGGGACGTTTTCTAAGCCGGGAGCACCAGCAGGTTAAAGAAGGAGAGAAAAGGGTTTGAGGCACGTCTGCACAACCTGCTTCTGGGCTGCCGTAACCAAACACCCTCCTGTAAAACCAACAAAGTCCTCAGGGGATTTCAAGGAAATCTATTGTTTCCCTTTTTGAAGTTAAAAAAAACCCCAACATGCCCGGGCTTTTCGGCTGCGGAAGAGAGGCTGGGTTTGAGTAAAGGTTTTAGGAACAGAAGAGCTGATTATTGCTGCGTTATTGCAACAGCACAAGGAGTTTGCAGACAACAGGGCTATAGGAGGTCATTGTGTATAAATATATATACACACACTTACATAAATATATATTTAAATAAACACACATTGCTTCGAGGGTGCCTGCAGTTCCCAGGGCTGCTGCTCATCTGCATCCCCAGAGCATCCCTCATCTGCATCCCACTCCCACGCGGGATTCCCCACCAAATTGCTTTTCCTTATGATGGGACAAAGTGATTTTTTAATCACGTACTGCCCACATCTGGGGGGGTTTGGTGGCTGTTTGTGTGGGGAGCGGGGAGCAAAGTTCTCTCTTAACTTTCATTGTAAAGCCCTGGCTACAGCAGCTTTGCAATGCTGATGAAAATATCTTTGTCATTTCCCCCTGTTTTTCAACAAACTGCAAGCAGAAGGTTTTTGAAGAAAACCCTCAAAGTCCTCAAAAGAAATAAATCAAAGAAACAAACCCAAACCTTTTCCTCACTTTTTTTTCCACCTGAAAACAGCATTTTCCAGGGAAATAAATCATTTCCGTAACCAGGAGCACCAGCTGGCTGGGGCTGGGGCAGGGGATGCAGATGCTCCCCCCTTTCGGAGCATCTCTCCGCGGCAGCGATGCTGCTCCCCCTTCCCCTCGCCAAAAATTCCCACCCTGGGAGCATTTTGATCCCAAAAAAGATGAATTCCCACTTAGGCATCCTTCTCTTCATCTCAAAAGCTCAGACCAGCGCAAGGCGGGCAAAGGCAGAGGCTGAGGTTTGGCTGGGACCCCATGGATGCGTGGGGCAGGGCGTCCGGAGCAAGACGGAGAAATAAGCAGCTAGAAAACCTGCCGGAGCCAAGACACAACCGAAGGGCGTAAACTCCTGCCAGGGATCTCCAATCAGGCCCGGGAGGCTTGGCTGCCTGCCCTATAAATGCGGAGCCGGGAGGGTGGGAAACCAGCGCGCCTCTGGGCAGGGAGAGGAAGAGGAGGATGAGCGCCGGGGTGCTCCCCGCAAGGCGGCAGAGAGCACCCAGCAGCACCCCGGCAGGGATGAGCCGGCCCCCGATGGCAGCCCAGCAGACCATGCCCGTCTCCTCCTCCAGGCCCCGGACATCCTTCCTCATCCAAGACATCCTCTGGGATGGAGCAGAGAGGGGAGCGCGGCCGGAGAGGGGCAAGAGCGGAGGGTTCGGCAGCCCAGAGGACGGGGAGACGGGGACGGCCACGGCGGAGGGCAGCAAGGGGAGCTCAGTCCCGGGGGCTACCCCAGGACACCCCCTCGGGAGCCCTCATCCCCCAGGAGCATCCTCAGCCCCAGGGACACCCCAGCAGGTGGATGCAGGTAAGGGGGTGGCAGCTCCTGGTTGAGCCCAATGGTCAGGGGATGGAAAAATGTCAACCATGGAGCAGGAGCCAGACCCGGCTGCCTCGAGCATCCCGGAGCCAATTAACCCGTGGTTTAAATACCAGGGAGTATCTGTGCTCTGGCGGTGGGAAAATAAGAGAAATCGCAACTCCCTGCAAACTTTTTGCCAGGCGCTTCAAATAACTCAAAGGACTGAATCTGTCCAAAACGCCCTTTAAAAACCAAACCCCGTTGAGGCATTTCTGCCGTATCTTGGGAAATAAAATCCCTTTTGAACACAGGGGGTCCCCAGCAAGGCCAGCTTGGGGCTGCTAACTCAGAGAGGCACTTTGTGCCCGACCGATGCTACCGCAGCTGAGCTCCCTAGGGATATTTTGGGAGCGCCCGTGTTGGATTTGTGCTGTTGGCAGCAGTTTTCCACCCCCTCAGCCCCCATTCTGCCACGGGCTCCTGCCTCCGCCACTGCACATCCCGCCATTTATTAAACAACCCCCCCGCTCCCCGTGCCGCAGCATCCCTCTCCAGCACAAAAAACCCAGCTAAATTCATCGCAGGGAATAATGTATCACCTTAGGCGCAACATCGCGAAAAATCACACTCAAAAGTAAATTTTTTTGACCGATGCCTCTCGCTTTGCAGTGGCGGCCGAGGCTGCGGGAGGGGACGCAGCCTTTCCGTGCCCAAACGGTCCGGGACTGAGCTGCAACAGCCAAAAATGCAATTTTAAGCAATTTTGAACTCTCCAGTGACCGGCTCGTGCTTGCTAGGAGAGCCCTTGCCAGGGGAATTTTTGGCTTTGCGTTTCAATCCTATTAAAAGAAGTTTCTCCATAAAAGCAAGTTCAGAAATAAGCTGATTATTATGAAAATCACTAAAAACGGTACCAAATCTCTAGTGGAAATCAGCGCAGCTCCAGGGATTTCAGTGGGACAGTCGTGATTTACAAAAGCCGGGAGTTAAGCCCGTTGTGTCTGTCTTACGCGTTATATTCATATCTTAAAAAAGCATGCTGAGTAATGACTAAAAGGGGGAAAAAAAAAAGATTGGCTTATTTCCAAGCTGAGTAATACATAAAAAGGAACTAACTGCATAAATAAGTTGACTTAAGAAGTTTTAGGAGTTGGCACTTCCCAGGGAGTTCAGCACCCATCGGTGCCACGAGAAATAAGTCGGAGGCAAACACCGAGACGCCGCTATGGAGTTGTGATCTGAGGCCAGCTCTGCAGTTATATCTGTAAGGTTTAAAAACCTTTTAAAAATCTGCCCCCCAAAACACCTTGCCGTTGCCCTGGAGTCGTGAAAGAGAAAAGGGAAGAACTTATTTTCAGTGCTCTCTAATTTACAGTCCGCTTTAAGCTGCGCTGATTTCCCATTCCTGAGTTATCTTGAGGATAAAAATTTATTTTCTTTGGGGACCAAGATTTTTCCCCGAGGCACAGCAGCGAGGAGGCTTCAAAGAAGGGCCTAATAGTCTGAATTCTGCAATAAAAAACCTCAAGAGCTGCTGATGCCGTAATGGACATAACAACAGCACCTGGAGGTTGTAGGCAGATGTCTACCGGCATTGCAAAATATCCCTTTCTGGATTATTTTAGTCCCTTGAATGTACGTTGATATTGAATGTATGTTGATATTGAATATATGTAGATACTGAATGCATTTTCATATTGAATGTATGTTGATATTGAATGGATGTTCCTATCGAATGTATGTTCCTATCGAGTGCATGCTGATATGAATTAAGGAAGTGGGATTTAGGAAGAAAAAACTCCCTCATGAGACTTTAGGATTCAACTAAATTCAATTGTTAAATCAAATGTTTCACCAAGTCAAAATATTCACAGGGTTATATGAATATTTTGCACTCTGGAAGGGAAAAAGCGAGGGATTCGGGCAATTTTCAAGCAGGTAATTCTCAGCTCTTTCCCCCCGCAGATGCCACGGCGGAGACAGACCTGTCGGAGTGTGAGCCCCCCCTGCTCCTCTCCCAGCCTCCCCCCAAGCAGGCCAAGCGCTCCCGGGCAGCGTTTTCCCACACCCAAGTCATCGAACTGGAGCGGAAATTCAGCCACCAAAAATACCTGTCGGCCCCCGAGCGAGCCCACCTGGCCAAAAACCTGCAGCTCACCGAGACCCAAGTGAAAATCTGGTTCCAGAACAGGAGGTATAAAACCAAGAGGAAACAGGTAGCTTCGGAAATCGGCGGGTTGGACACTCATCTGGCCAGGCAGAAAGCGGCCGAGTTGCCCGCAGCATCGCTGCTGGCCCTGCGGGGGGGTTGGCAGTACCTACCCTGCCTCTACTACTTGAATGGCTGGAATCCCTCCTGGTGGTAACCGCTTTTTTAATCAGAAAGCATCCTTTTTCTCTTCCTTTCTTTTTTTAATACTGCATTGCTCATTCTAGCGCTCATTAGCAAGACTCGGTTCGCAGTAACGATCGGCATCCTCTGGTTGCCGCACGAGCCTCTCTCATCACTATCAATAAAACCAAAAAAAAACCAACCCAAAATCCCAATATTTTAAAAGTCTGCTATTCATCACGCTTGATAGCACTGCTCTGGGGTCAGTCTGTAAAATATTGCAGGTTTTTTGGGGGGCAGAAAGGGGTCGTCCAGCCTCAGAGGCAGCGATCGCCCCTCTCTGCCCCTCTTAAAATCGCCCTTGCACCCCCTGGAAGCCTTTGGCCCTGGCTGAAATCAAGCAAAAGGCAAACTGCTGGTCCTGGGCTTGCACTGAAATGGCCCCAGCTTGGCCACCAGCTGTTGTACCATCTAAAAATTAGGCTTGGGAAAAAAAAAAGCCAAAAAAATGTGCATTTCTGCCATGGATATCATTATTGCTAACAGTCGCGGAGGGGATATAGAGACCCCTCAAGATTCCTGTGCAGCACCACAGCCTCCACCCAGGGCAATATATGTGGGGAGAATTCTCCTCTTTTGGGGAGAATTAAACCCTTTTCTGCCACCAGCGACCACAACCTGAAGTGCCCGATGGCCACAGAGCTGCA
The DNA here is from genome assembly GCA_013400135.1 of Rhinoptilus africanus. Classification (NCBI taxonomy): domain Eukaryota; kingdom Metazoa; phylum Chordata; class Aves; order Charadriiformes; family Glareolidae; genus Rhinoptilus; species Rhinoptilus africanus. The sequence goes on from VXBO01004615.1 coordinate 259,056, forward strand.
GCCGGGGACTGGGTTTGCCGGGATGGAGCCGCGCCAGCTCCCCCCGCCCCAAACCCATCCCTTCCCCGGCCGAGATGCAACAACCGGTGCCCGAACAGCCTTGGGAAACCAAAGCAGAAAGCCTCGGGAACAGGGACAATAGCGCAATGACAGATGAGTTTTGCATATCCGGGTGTTGACGCTGTTTGAACATTCCCATCTAAGCTATTTAAAACAGCAACGGCTCCGAGGGTTCAACGCTCCCGTCAGCTCTCAAAGCAGCAAACTCCCTGTTTGCGAGGGAAATCAGCCCCGTTCCCGGCGCCGGGGCAGCAAGCATCTTTACAAGTGATATTTTAGTGAGACAACAGCTATTTGCACTAGCAGAGTCACAAAGATTATTATTATTATTATTATTATTTTTAGCTATCATACTTAAAACTTTAGATGCCATAGAGTCCGTGGGAGAAAGTGTAGAAATAAATGAGATTTCCCAGAGAGGAAACACATCGACTGCTTTTTTTCAGCTCGCGTAAAGCAGCGTAGTTCTGCTGGACCAAATTTAATCTTCTGAAACAAAAATACACGGAGTTTTTTTTCCCTGTGAGCCTCCAGAAATGTTCCTATGGTGCCTGTTCTTTCCGAAAGAGAATTAAAAATCTCAGTGCTCCAGTCCCCTCCCGCAGCAGGGAAATAGAGACAATTAAATAATGTTAGGAAACTGCTTAGATCTGTCCCTTTTAACAAGATTATTGGGAAAACCGGATCTTCTTGCCTTACCAAAGGATGCAGATCTCGCAAAGCTCATGCACAGACACGGCAAAGACGAAGGTTGCGGGGATGAGTTAAAACTCCGGGGATGAGTTACAGCTCTGGGGAAGGGAGGGAAGGACAAGGAGAACGTGCAAACTGGAGCCCTCGGTGGCAGATACCCAGCTCCCATCGCTAGCAAAGCTGTTTGCCCAGTTTGGAGGACAACCAGCGGCTTCCCAGGTGTCTGAAAGTAACCCCGAACCTCTGGAGATAAGGTTTTTCTTCCAGCTCCTGCCCTCGGGTGTTGCGGATCCCCCAGCCCGCTCTCGCCGGGGGCGAGAAGGCCATCGCTCCCGCACTGTTGCAATGTGTTTCCAACACAGCCCTGCTCCTTTATCCGCTTCGCACTTTGCTTATCCGCTGCTTGGAACGACAAAAATTAAAATTAAAAAAAAAAAAAAAAAGAAAAAGCCTTTATGGCCTGGAAGCCAAGCCCCCGCAGGGCACGCATCCCTCCCCATGGCATTTCCAGGGGGAGGAGGTCCTGCCGAAACCCCCCGGGCTCACCCACACCCTCGGGATGCTGCTTAAATCAATGCAAAACTGCTATATTTGCACTAAAAACATTGGATAAGCAGCTCTGACCCTCCTGGCACTGCCCCCAAATCGGGATCACGGTGTGTCCTTTGCACAGACAGTGGAAAAGCAGCAGGGACGGGCGCATTATGCCGGGAAGGACTGAACCGGGCTGGGAAAATTGGTTATAAACTGAATTTGTTGGATGCTTCTTTGGGAAAATGTTTGTGTCATAGCTTTCCACCCCCGCCCCTGCCCCTGGCTCATGGTTTACAATCAGTCAAATATCCCTGTTGCTTCAACACCCAACTGCTCGTGCTTAACTTTGCTGGTATAAAGCAAGTCCAGGGCAAACAGTCGCTATTTTTGTATATATTTTTTGATACTATTTTATCTGACTTGCGTTGTCCTTTGGAATAAAGAGCTCAGAGTCTTTATTAAAAACAAGCTGCCTCCGGGGGTTTGTTTTGCTTCGGGTTCGGATTTTCTTTTCATCCCCGTTTCTGCCACAAAATGAGCCGCCGGCACCTGCTTCTGCAGGCGCAGCTCCTGGGTGAGTTTTGGGCAACAAACTGTCACGAACGCCAGCCCAGGAGGTTTTTGCAGGTGGGAAATCACCGTTCAGCGCTATTTCTGGGTGCTCAGCACCAAACGCTGCTCCATCACTCATCCAGTCCCACTGAGCATCCTCTGATCCCATTCACTGCCCGATAGGCTCAAAACAGGTGACTCTTTCCCCAAAGTGAGCGCTTATATAGTGCCGTACTTTCTTTATCACCCCCAAATTACTCGCAAATCCCACAATTTAAGCACAACCCCAGTGGCCTCCAGAGTTTTGCCCTACAAGCACTGGTCCCAGTTTTTATTTCTGCCCCTGCCTTCCAGCCCCTCCACAGCGTCAGCGCAACCAGAGGCAGCGCTGGGCTCCGCAGGACCATGAGAAGAAGAATTTATCCTGGGAGGTGTCGGGATGTGGATGTTTCCCCCTCGTACGGAGGCGGGGAGGGACCGACCTTGGGTCCCAGCCTGCCCCTGCACACACTCCCTCGCCTCTGCTCTTGGCAGCAGCCACTTTTCCCGAATGGAAAGTGAGCTGAAATACCACCACCCGCAGCCTGATTTTGTATTTCAATAGCTTTAAAGTAATAATAATAATAATAATAATAAATCAAAGGCAGAGCAGGCATCAAGATGGCAAAATGAGATCTCGGGGGAGCTCCTCTTCTCTTTAGGAGGCTGGCGCTGGATCCACCCCAGCCAAATCCTCAGGGGGATGCAGATGCCTTCATCCAGCGATGGCGTGGATGGGAACAGCAGCTCCCGCACCACGTCAAGGAAGGGAACAGCAGCTCCCGTACGTGGGTGACCATTGTCACAGCCCTGGGCCCCGCAGCCAGGGCTGGAAACCAGGTCTCCTCCCCTTGCACTAACCCTGCCAGCATCACGGTCCTCATAAGCTCTTAACCCAAACCAAAAGGCCGTTGTGCTGCAAAACAGACACAGTAAAGCATATGTCGGCATTTATTTTCATATACGTGGCGCATGCATCTGCCAGAGCAGGTTGGAGGTGGGAGCTGGGCCCAGCTGGCAGCAGGGATGCAGCAGCTCCGGCTCCTTTGCGGCTTCTGCCGTGGAGAAACATCTCGTCTGGCTCAGCCCTGCCCTCCAACCTCTCCTTCCCAACCCCCAAGTGGTTTTTTCATGGGCAGAAGATAGACTTCCCGTTGGCTTTTTCTTCTTCTTCTTTCCATTTTTTTTTTTTTCCAAGCACAAAAAAAAAGGGCTGTTCCGTTTGGATAACCAAATCATCCGAGAGTGTTAAAGCATTAATCACAACGATATGGCAAGCTTTCCCGGTGATAAATATCCCCTTGATTAACGCAGAAAAGAAAAATCCCACCCTAACTGCGGAGACGTGGAGTTTTAATCAGCCTTAACGAAGCAGAACTCCTGTTTGTACGCAAGGAGAAACAGAAAGCATCATTTAATGTCTGTCAATTAGCGTCACGCTCCGCCGCGAACATATCCATCAAGATTAAATAGTGTCTAACGCTGACATAACATTTACACTTGTTTGTGCCAAATCATTTATTTAAAGCTAAAAAAAAAAGGGGGGGGGGAAGAAAAAAGGCTGCCTTTGGATAATGTAACTGTTGACTAACATTTGCATGCAATAAACCACATACTTGGCAAGGACTCGCAGGGCTGGAGCCAAGAAAAATCTTCAGCTTGACCTACACAACGTTTGCAAAGCGGAGCAGTGGGAACAAGTTCGCTCCAGGGAGTTGAGTAGGGGCTGGAAAAATGCAAGGACACCCAAAGCGGTGTTTCCCCTCCGCCTCCCCCAGTTTTGATACCCGGTTAGCACAGAGATGCTTTGCAGGGAAGCGAAGGAAAGCTTTCGGCGGCTTTTGGGATGCGCAGGTGCTCCCCACGGAGAGAGAGGCAAACCGAGCCAGAAAGGGCAAGGCTCTTAAAAACCCTTGAAGATTTTCAATATTTCCTACTCTTATTGTGGATGCTCTTGTCATTCACAGCAACACTTCATCTATAATCCATCCAGCATCTCGGTGGCAAGGCAGTCCTGCCGCAGGGAGTCCCGCATCCCATTTTGGGGTGCTCCATCCCCCCTTGAGCCACCCCATCACAGCGGTACCCAAGGCGGGGGTAGGGAAGCACGGGAGAAGCCAAGTGGCACAGTCATCAAGGCGAATTTTCACCACATTGGGCAGCTGGTGGGGAAAGCAAAGGAAAAGGGGGAGGAAAAAGGAAAAAAATAAAAGAAAATACTTGGGAGAAGTGGCAAAACGCACTTTTGCAGATTGGCGTTCCCATGGGAAACTCCTTTGCTGCCTCTCACAAAAATCCAAGGCACATTCCTCCTCTTTCTTCTGGGCTGGGCACCATTTATTATGAACAGCTGAAGAGAGAGAGAAATCGGCAGCGAATGGCCCTGGAAGTTCTTCCAAAGCCGTCTGCCCACGATAATTTACAGCAGCCCACTCGCAGAAGGGAAAGTCAGGAGATAAGACAAGTATTTTTACAGGAAAAAGAGTTAAGAGCGAAGCATATATGGGTGGGTTTTGTGCTGAAACGCTCCGGTCTTGGAAGAAAAAGGAAACGGGGCAAAGAAAAAGACTTTTGGAGTCAGGTACCGGGTGTCTGAGCAGATGGACTCAGGCTTGTTGCTTTGTCCCCCGGCACAAAATAGGAAAGTAGGGGGTAAAAAGGGACATGATGTCTGTCACCCAAGGTCACCTCACTGCAGACCCCCCCCGGCAATATCCTCCCTGGGGGCAGGGGGGGTCAGAGGCAGGGAAAGGAGCTGCAGGGTCTGGGCTCTGCTGCGCGGGGGAGTCAGCCTTTGCCTCTGCTCCGGGCGCTGGCAGGGACAGCAAGGACATAAGGGAGGCTCCGGAGGGCCATTCCCACCGGAGCACAGCGGGAACCTCTGCAGACCCAGCAGGGGAGGATGCTCACAGTGCTATAGCTGTTGGTTTTGCCCAATTCTGTTCTCACTTAGGGCTTTTTTCCAGCACTAGGGTTTGGGTTTCTAAGAGATATCAGCCATGCACAGTCTTCCCACCTTTTCTTTCCATCCAGAGCCCTTTGGGGCAAACAGATTGCATGAAAATAAGGTGGGGGGTTTTTTTTCAGACTTGAGGTAATATAACCTCAGAGAAAGGGCAGTCTCCCCTTGGGCTTGCGGAGACGTGTCAAGCCCTGTCTGCCCAGCTTGAGCCTCCATGGGGATGTGGGCTGCATCCCCACAGCGTGGGCAGGGGGGCGAGGGGGGGATCCTGCCCCTCTGCTCCGCNCTCATGATTTTATATTCCCAGCTTTTAAGACTGAGTTTCCAATGCAATATGATTTTCCATCCTCTGTGTCTAACAGTTTGCAGCGCTGGAGCCTGGCGAGGATGGATCCGGGCTCCCAGCAGTGACAGTGCCAAGAAGGACAGAGGGACCCCATCCTGAAGAGCCCATGTTACCGAGGGGAGGTACCATCAGGGACACGGGCTATCGGGCAAAGCCTCCCACGGTACTTTTCCACCGGCCGGCGAATCGCCCAGCCCAGCGGCACAGCGGGGTCCTGCTCCCGCCGCACCGGAAAGCAAAGGGATTAGCTCAAGTCTCTCTGCAAACAGAGCTTGGGTGGGGGCACCCAGGGCTCCTCGCCACTCCCCTGAGAATAAATGGCTGGGTTAACCGGGAAAAGGCACCAGCCGAGCTCTCGCAAAGCAATTATTCATTCGCAGCCACTTTTCTCATGGAGGATGGCAGCGCCCGGGCTCCTGGGTTGGAGATTTGCAGGATTTACACAGGACGAGGTAACTCTGGGGTCCACCCAGCATCACTTCCTCCGCAGAAGGATGTCCAAATGCTTTACAAACATCGTCCTAACGTCTGCGCCACTCGGTCGGGGCCAGGGCAAAGCTCCCCCGGGGCTGGGGCTGTTGGAGCAGAGAGAAGCCCAGAGGCTGCAGCAAATGCCAGATGTTCCCCTCAAACACGTGCAGAGGTTTCCCCCGTCCCAGCCGGGTCCGAAGCAAGCAGAATCTGGGCTCTCTTTTGTACCAGATAGATAATATTAATCCCTTTTCTAGACTCTGAGCGCTGCGGCAGCCGGGAGCTCTGCCATCATCTATCGGATTTGTTTGCTGTTAGGTATCGGCACGTACGAGGCAGGAGGATACAGATTGCTCAGCTCCCAGGCAAGTTTCCATGATGAAACCGAGTTTTTCCCAAATACCAGTGTTTTAGTCTGGATATCTATGCTGTTCCCCAGCCATTAGCTACCTGCATTAACTGTGCCCCCCGGAATGGTACATACACATTACAGGCTTTTTCCTTTTGGCCTTTAAAAAAGGGGGAATGAAGACAAATCTACAAATCGCCACGAATTCTGTGCTGCGGCAGATGCCCAGGAAACCCTCAGCATCCATATAGCCCACCATGGGAACACAGTTCCCTGCTTCCTCAGAAACATGATATATTTGATGACATGAGCACAAAAAGGTACCGAATCCAGAACGATTCAGGTCGTTTCCCATCTCAAGAGCCAGCTGCTCACCCCACTTAAACGAGGAGATGGTGATGGTCACCATCAAAGCCAGCAACAAAACTTCCCAGACCCAGGACTGCACCCTAAAGCCACAGCCTTGTCCCCGTCAGCACGGGCAGTGTGGAAACTTCGTGGTTTTCACACCAAATAATAGGCAAATGAAGAATTTCAGGGCAAAAATCCTGGAGCAGGACCTGGGGAGCCTTCGAGGAGGCTTCACAAAATCCGACTCAACACAAGGCAGCCCTACGTCCCGGCACCAGGGCATCATCTAACCCAGGGTCTGGAGCTCTCAGGCTTCAGGAGAGGGACCAAGGAACTAATGTTATTTGCGACACCAAAATCTACTCAATTTTCACGCAGATTTTGTGATCAGGGAGGGATGGGGACACTCAGTGCCCTCCGCAGCTTTCCCCCAGGTCTCCCAGCCCCAACAACCTCTGGGCATTATTTAGCAAATGACCAATATTTCACCCCTCCTTGCCAAGCAGCTTTTTGCCGGCTGTCGAAGGCACATCAACCCTCCTCATCCTCTATTTGCGCTGGCGAAAGGAGGAATTACCGCAGTATTTACCTACCACACTTCTCTTTCACCCGGAGACTCTTCATCTCCTTGGCAAAGCAGCCCTGGGCGCACCCATCACTGCACACTTCTCGGACCACTCGCTAAAAACACCGCGGGGGGACATAGTTTTAAAGAAAATAACCCAATAGAAAGCTTTAAAAGATGGTGATTAATGTACTTGGGGGATTTAATTAATGAGCGGTGGCGTCTGGGCTGCCCTGGTTGTTGCAGACCTGCACCTCTGAGCAGTTTTTGGAGGGTTTGGTTTCCTCCAGGTAACGATGAACAGGTTTTGCTGTGCAAATCATAGCAGGTGAAAAAGAAAACAGGGGAAAAGCCCCCAAAAGACAAATATTGGGGCCTCTGTGCCGCCAGCGGAACAGGTGGTAAGTGAAGCAAAGGAGGATGCTGCACTGGGGATGTGTATTGTGGGTGGGGGACCTGCTTAATGGCTGGACCAAAAGACTCACGGCCCAAAATTGGCATTATTTCAGGCTGGTATTACATCCACCTCCTCCACCGCCCTTCTGCAATGCTCCACAACCGATTTACACCTGCAGAGCCCGGCGGAAAACACTTACCTGTTCTACAAACGGATCCCTTGTCTTTTAAAAGGATTTAAATCTTGTGGATAAATACAAATGTTTTTTTATTCCCTTTGTGGACAATTGTGGCAGAATGAGATAGCGGGTTAAGGTGTGGCCGGAAAACCTTTCACTCCATGGGCTGCATCTTGTCATCCAAGGTAAACACGCAGCTTAATGAAATTTCGAGAGGGAAAAGGTGAGATATTTGCCTTCATGTTCATTACCCTTTAAAGCAGAAACAATATTTGAAGAGAAACAAAGAACGGGGCAAACCAGATAATAATCAGACGCGGTGAACAAACACAGCCTAGATCCTGGATTAATGGAATGACTTAAATAAAAATCCAAACGCCGGAGCTGCAGTGGTGCAGGGGAGAGCACCTGCGTCCCGCAGGGCATGTAGGACCCACTGCCGGCCCTGATGTCTCTGCAGGATGTCCCCTCAGATGGCACCCCAGGCACTGTCCCGGGGCCGTGGCCACGGTCAGCACCACCATCCATGTGTCCCAGGGAGCATTTGTCCCCCGGCATCCCGCCATACTCACCACCGATGCTCGGGGTGCACCTTCCACCCTTCGGCAAAACCCTCGGTTGCTATTTCTCCTTTCACCCATGAAAGTTTCAAGATATTACAGTTGCTATTTAACTTTTTTCCCCCTTTTCCACTCGTATACTTACAGACCCTTAGGAAAAACACCAGTTGGGAAGTTTATAAAACACGTGCTTTATAAAACACGGGAATTTATTTGTTGTTACCATCCCAAGACTTCAAGATACAAAAAAATGTTGACCACGGCAAAGCCAACACCCTATGGAATATCTTCGTTGCAGGAAATCCTGCAAGTTTCAGGAGTTGCTACGGTCTATCAGATAACTGGGACACGTTAAAAAATGCTCTCAAAAGATGTTTACCCAATAACCTGTACTGGTTCCAAAGAAGCCATTAATGTCACTTAGAAAATCCGATGCATTCCCAGGGTGAAACGCCACCCAGCCCGGAGGGAGACGGGGACATCAGTGTGTCACGGCTCTTGGCAAGTGCCACATGCCCACGGGTGACACCTCCAGCAGCTCATTCCTCCTCCCCAGGATCCATCACAAATGACGGAGGAGCCGCGGAGATGCCCTTGGGCTCTACTTTATCTATCGCTTCTCGGTACCCACGTGCCCCACGGACGTGGCCCTTCTTGCTCGGCTCCAGGAATTCCCTGATTTCCACTGAACCGGCCATCAACAAAGCCAGGCAGACACCAGAGGTTCAAAGCAGAAAGGAGGGGGAAGAGATAACCATTGAGGTGATGTGTTGCTGAAGTCCTTCAGCCTTTCTAGGAATCTCAGCCAGCCTCTCTATCCAAGAAAAAAACATCCTTTTCTCCCAACCACAGCCTTTTCCTGCTGGGAAAACTGGGACTCAGCTCAGTTCTGCAACACCCCTGATCCACACGCTTTCCTAACAAGAAATATCCCTTTATTTCCCTCAATAACCAGCCACGTTTTACATTCTTATTTGCAGCACCAGTAGGATACAGAGCAAAATAAGCATTTCACGGAGTCAGGCAAGTTTTAGGCAAACCAAAACTAGAGAAAAACATAAGAAAAATTTAAATTACTCACTGGGAAATGGAGGGAGAGCAGCCTGAAGTCCTTGGGGATGTCTGGGCCGAAGGGTTGCAGCAACATCTCCCTCTTGGGCAGGCGAGGAAAGCTTCTCCCAAAGGTATCTCGCAAAGGCACGGAGTCTCTTTCCATCGGTTTTTAGTTTTCCTGGGTGTTTTCCCTTTATTTCAGTAGACTTAATCCAGAGCTTTGACAGCCTTGAGGAATTCAGGGGTAAAAATCCTCTTAGTCCCCCCGGGTCTAACGTGGAAGACCTGTATGGAAGGAATAGGTGTTATCAACAATTTAACTGCATGTTTAATTGCCTAATTTATGTCCCCCGTAACAACTTCCCTCCTGTGCAGACACATGTTAAGGGCTTTTCTCACTTCTTGGGGAATTACTGGGAATAAGATGGAGCTGAATGGTGACTACGATAAAGAGAAATGATGGGGAACTTGACAGCTTTCCTGTAAAAACAATATTTAGCGTTTTTAAGGTACGCATGAAGGGTTACTTACCTCACCTTTCAGGGCTACACACACGTTTACTACACAGGGGGAAAACGAGGTTAAATATTTACAAGGCAAACAGAAATAGAAACCTGTCAAAACCATTTTGCTGAGCATAAATAGCTCTTTATCTTCGGATCTTGTCTCTTAAGCTCATCAGCCAGGCGGGGCAGCCTGTTCTCCACCCCAGTATGTGGACGGTCTGTTGCACCTTCTTGATTTTTCACTGTCAATTTAAAAAAATAAAAACAAACAAGGAATAATAAAAAAAAAAAAGGCAGAAGAGGTGAGAAAAAGAAAGTCCTTTTTCGTTTAGGGTGGACCAAGGCCATCAGCATCTTTCTGCCGCTTCCCTTTGCAGCCGGCCTCCACTCCCCAGGTAGGTGTTTGCCACTAAATACTGTAATTATCATTATTATTCCCAGCTGAGCTGCCCTTTGCCAGCCCTGAAGGGGCTGGGGCAGAATTGCTGGCTGGCTGCATCCCAACAAAAGTTCATCTGTAGGGTTTTAGCTACATCTCTTAATTGCTGCGCTGAGAACACGCCGAAATCAATTCCTCCTGTATCACTGGACGCTGCACATCCCAGGAATCAGCATCTATTGCAAACCCATCATTTTCTAAATAAAACTAATAAGAAAAAAATTCTGCTCCCAACCCTTGTCAGAATTACATGAGGCTGCTCCCAAAATAATCCTTCAAGCCCCAGATTTTTCAGGCTGGATATTTACACCAAGGAGTTTCAGGAGTCTCTTTTTAAATCAGAGCTGCACCGCGCTTGCTATGCTGGAGTATTATTTTAAGAGAAGCTGGGTTTTGTGCTAGGTTCAGGACAAGGACCAAGCAGTTCTGCCGGGTTTATTAGAGGTGAAAAGGAGCTGCAAAAATCCCAGATCCTTTCCTGCTGGAAAAATTCAAATTTAGAATGAAAGTATGGTAGACTTTGGAACAAACTTTGGCCCTGAAATAACCCAACAGCACTAAAAGAGGTGCAGGACTCCTTCTGCTCATGCACATGTCCAAGTGTTGGCAAAGCCCGTGGTGCAAACCAGGCTGCGATCCCACCCTGCAGCAAGGCCACTC
>VXBO01004615.1:269819-284130 GCA_013400135.1 Rhinoptilus africanus
CCCGAGGTGACAAATAACAGGTCATTTGTCACTGGGACCAGACCAGAGCAGAGATACCCATGCCTAACACCAGCCTGGAAATCAAAATCCCTGTATGGAGCCAGATACATTTTCCACCTGGAGCTGAAACAGCCACTCCATGCTGGAAATTTTATAATTGAAAATTATGAAATTGGATTTTTTTTTTCCCCTTTAGAGACCCCTTTGCCCAAGCCCTGGGGTCTCATTTGCCCTGGGGACAGCCTAGTCCCAGGGCTCAGATCCACCGGATGCTGCTCAGCCCAGCTTTAAGGGAATTATTCCCCCCGACACCCCCAGCCATACCCATGAACCCATCCATTCCGTTTGTACTGAAGGGGAAGGCAAGATCTAAAGCAGCTTAATACGTTCCGGGGTTTTCCCTTCAAATTAGGCAGCAAATATTATTGAAACCTCAGCAAACAAAGCAGCTCCCCCAGGGCCTTCACCCCATGCACCTTCTTCCAGGAGCAGGGGGGGGGAATAATTCCAGTTGGGGAATTTTTGCTGCTGAACAAGCCGCAGTCCGTGGGTTTGCTTTGCAAATCTCAGCAGCCCGTTCATCGCCAAGAGGAAGGAATCCCAAAACTCTTCAGCGGCTCCTAGAGGAGCGCAAGCCCGTGATAGAGATGTCAGCTCCTGCCAGGCTGCAAAACTCCTCCCCAGAAGGATTTTATTCCTCCAGCGAGATGAGGAAGGGCTTTCCCTGACTCGGCTGGCGAGGTGCTGGGCCTGCCAAGTGTCCAGGCAACACCAGAAGGCACCATTCCTCCAGAGATCAGAGCCAGGCACCCTCCTGCTGCTCAGCACCCAACCACACCGCTAAGGAAAGCCACAAGCATGAGCCCACGAGGCCAAAAATCAGAATATTTTATTTCCCTCGAGCTCCAGTGATACAACTGTAGCAGCATTTCACAAATGAACTCCTGCATTGTTAAACATACATTTCAGGAAATACATTAAATTCTGAGGCAGGCAAAAATAAAAACTAAGAACTGCGGACAAAGTTACTCATCCTCCCCCTTAAATAATATGTGCGTTCGTTGCAGACAAAGCAGCAGTACATGTTTCACATACCAGGTTAAAATAAAACTTCAGACTCGCAGCAAAACTTCCCAATGCAAAACCTGAAGAAGAAGAGACGAGGAGCAACAGCTTTGGTGAAAGGGGCTCTCACCTGGGGATCCAGCATTGCGTACAGCGGGAAACATTTTAAACACTTCAGAGACCTCTGCAATTATTAGACCAAGTGGGCACGACCCCAGGTGTGGAACGGGAAGCCTGGTTTTATCAGATATGTGGGGTAATCCGTAAAGAGCTCCATAAACACACAAGTGCTCCTCACCCACTCTCAGCCCAAGGCAAAGTTCCCAAGGAAACCTGGTTGATAACTCTTTATGTGCTCAAAACTCGGCACACACTCATATTTTTCTGGTAACAACCGAAATGGGATGTTACCTCCCCCTCCAAGTACGATGCTCAGCCGGCCAAAACCATGACCGCCCTCTTCCCAATCACTCCATGGCCATGGGCTCTGTCCCCTGGGCACGTCCATCCTCAGTGTCCCAGCTACTCACAGGTTACTCCAAATGGGAAGGTGAAGCTCTCCCGGAAGAGCCAAGGGGAAGTCAGAAATATTGAAGCTAAGCAGCCAGAGGAAGAGGATGATGCACTGGGGACCGCTTGCCCAGCGTGGCTCCAAGCTACCAAACTCGCACCGAAAGCTGTCGCCTTCCACGCTATGCTACAGTTTGCCTCTTTGAACATTAAAGTGACACAAAATTTACCTCTAAGTGTTTATGCCCATCTCCCATGGAAATATTTTGTGCAGTTCTTGTTCCTGTTAGTGATTCTCCAGTTTCTAAAGTCAGCTGAAAACAGACATCCAAGGCTAACGGACTGCTCAGAGACCCCCCCCCACTCCGAGGATCTCCACACAGAGAGCGCTGAGGGCTTTCTCCACCGAGATCAGCAGCCTCAAGCTTACAATTTTTACACTTTTAAGACACAAGGGTGCGTTTGACACAGTGATTCATTCAGTTTAAGTGACCAAAAAACCCAAAAAAGGCATCAAGCAGCTCCTTTCACCATTACCAGTGGCACAAGGTTCATTGACACAAGGCACATGTGACACCACCCAGAGAGGTGCTCCTGGATTTACCCCTTCTCCAAATAACGGAGCAAAAGGATTAGCTCTGCTTAGTGTCATCCTATACAACGGGTCTGGCCGAGGGGACACCTCCAGTGACATGTGCCAGCCCAAGAGCTGCTCCCCCTGTAGACACCCCCAGTACCGAGAGCAAGCTGGAGCCACATCTCCAGAAGCTGCCCAGCAGCAAGGAGATGGCACCACCTCCAGCCAGGGCAAGTTCCAGGGAGGATGGAGATTTGCCAATTGCTGTCCCGCAACTTATATTTGCGCAACCAGGCTCCTAAAATTCCTCACTGGCTCCTGACCACCCAAGCAACTGGCTAAAGGAGATGTTTTGGTTTGGAAGAGGCATTCCCAGGAGGAACACGGCATGGAGCAAGGATGCCACCCTTCCCGAGCAGGCACAGCTTTGCCGGCCACCGCAAAGCTCAGCATCCCGCAGCAGGAAAACCAAACCCACAGCACGAGGAACCTCTCTAGGTTGGTTTTTCATCCCCAAAAACCAGAGATGAGCAGCAGCTTATTGTCAAACACGGGCTGGGAGATGGCTTTGGTTCTGCAGGTAAGACTTCTCCCAAGGTTTTCGCTGCTGGTTTGGATGCGATCCTTGCGACTCAGTAGCCGAACTGTAAACATAGGCTCCAAGTCCCGCCCCGGGGGTGAGCAGAGCAGCTCCACGCACCCAACTTCCATCCCACCAGCTATCGAGAGCTGCACGGTGGCTCCTGTAAGCGGGACGAGGGCCTTAGTTGAGAAAGAAGTATGAATAAATTAAGGGAGGATGAAGACTGTTCAGCCATCACACAGCATAAAAATGTACCTTTAAAAAAAAAAAGTGTTTGCAAAAAAACCCTACTCTTTAAAATCTACTTTTTTAAAGAATCTCCTCATAAAAAATGGAATTTATAGTTTCCCCTCCCTCTCCCCCACAAAGTGACCAGGTATTTTAGGGTGCCCCCGCTTGGTGTCCTGCAGTTGCCCAAAGTGTCCTCGTTCATTCTCCCCTCCCCATCCCAGCAAGTCTCAAGGGGCTACCAAGTACCTTGACACCCACAGGAGAATCCAGGCCACCGTATGGGGGCTAAATGCTGTATAATTAAAGCCAATCTGGCTATAAAAATAAATGCTTATCTGTCTTCCTTGCACAGGATGGAAGAATTTAGCCCTTTTTAAACAGCTCAGCATCTAGCTGCAATAGTATTTTAAAAATAACCCAAATGTCTACATAGAAAAATAAAGGATAAACATTATCCATCTATTTATATAAAATAGTTAAGTTCTGTGACAGGATATTTTGCTTCTTTGCTGTAAAAAAACCCCAGCCTAGGCTATATAACCTAAGCCTTCCGGTCAGGAGTAAACTACATCTTCAAACTTATTGAGACACAAATATCAGTTAGCATTTTCATTTCTCCAAAAATAAAGTTATTAAATATATATATTATCAGAAGTCTTTATAAACTATTTCACTGTTTAAGCATGGAGGGGAAATGCAGGACTGAGGACCACTTTAATCCCTCCTTCCCCGGGGAGGGAGAAGCGGACATCAGCCGTGGATCCAGCAGAGACCCAGCGTGGTCCTTAGAGACCCGGAGCTGGCTGGCTTGCAGGCACACACGGACACGGGCGGAGGGGACACGGAGACTCGCGTTCCCCCTCGGTACGCCCTTCACAAGGATGTTCTTTTCTCCAGCTTGCGCTTTGTGAGAAAGTACTTGAAGAATTCATACACCGACCAGGCGATGGCCGTCGAAGGCATCTGGTAAATGACGCGTGCCTGCACCCCTCTGAAATACCCCGAGACGCCCCCCAGCTGGTACACAGTCTTGAAGGCGTTCACCATGCCCGAGAGGTGCCCGCTGATGTTCACCGAGCTCAAGGCCATGTTCTCTTGGGTGTTGAGCAAAGTCTTGCAGACATCCAGAGGAGTGGTGGCGGCGGCGGCCACAGCCCCCGCGACGGCACCCGAGACGATGTGGGACCGAGGGTTGTACTCCCGGCGGGGGTTGATCTGCTCCTGCATGAATTCGTAGGTGATGAAATGAATGGCCTGGAAGGGGACGTTCATGGTGAGCTGGGTGGTGTAGCTGCGGTAGAAGGCACCGAACCCCTCCGTCTTCTGCACTGTCCTTATGCAGGCCAGGACGGACTTGTAGGGGGAGTTGAACATCTGCATCCGCTGCTTCACCACTGGTCCAGGCGAGAGCGGCAGGACAGGCAGGATGGAGGCAGGGAGATAAAGGCTAATTAAGCCCAGGCACATGTTGCTTGGTCATCACAACACCCAGGCTTCAAGTCCCAACCATCCGGACCCAACCTCCTCCCCCAAGACCAAACCGTGAGGACATAAACCAGGCATTTCTGTAGCGATGAGCTCCGTATCTACAGGCGTTCACCAGCACTGCTTCCCCCAACCTGCGCAGTGAGCCCCCAAAAACTCAATGCAACAAGCGAGGGAAGCAGGTCAGAGCTCAGCCCTGGTTCAACAGCTCTCCACTTCCATGGGTTAATGCATTCCTCTCCTCAGGCTTAGTTAAGGAACCTTTACTTCTAGCTAGAAAGGCATTAAGAGAGACCGATAAGGACCCTCAGATGCGAGGATGCAGAGCTGTCGTGCAGAAACACTGACGTACAAAGAGGACAAGAGCAAAAAGTTGATTAAATAACTGCACCTCATCTACAGTCCCAAGCCCAGAAATGGAACAACTTCTCCACTGACTTAAGCAAAAGGCCAATTAATTTAATCGGGATACGATTAAAAGGATTTGAAACCCTAGAGACGTGGGGTTTTTTCCTTCAGAAAAACCTGATTTCAGGCCAACTCAGAAGTACAATACATTAACACAGAACCGCTGGCAGCCCAGCTAATTGTCTTCATTTTAGCTGCATTTTACTCTTAGTCCTCTTAATGCCAGACTCTACCTGGCCGGGAAAACTACGGAAGGGTCCCATGGCTGCTGCACTTTAACACGATTGAGCTCAGTTTTGTTTGAGCGGTCCAAAGCTTCAGAAAAAAAACCCCACCACTTCAGGAAAGATGCACTAGCGGAGTGGTAACAGCACCGTGTTAGGAAAGGTGACCCCAGTTCTCCTGGAAAGTCACGATACGCCACACCGATGCTGCGCAAGCCCTGGGCAAGCAAGGGAAAACAGCCAGGCAGAATTTACCCCTTTACAGTGGCCTGTCTGAGCTCACTAAAAGCTGGGCAGAGTCGCTAAAGCA
This sequence comes from Rhinoptilus africanus, assembly GCA_013400135.1. NCBI lineage: Eukaryota > Metazoa > Chordata > Aves > Charadriiformes > Glareolidae > Rhinoptilus > Rhinoptilus africanus. The sequence continues at coordinate 275,213 of VXBO01004615.1, forward strand.
AAGGGCTCAAGCTGCTGAGATGGCGCAAGGTGTCCTCGGTGCCTTCCCAGGGCATTACCTTCAGCAGGGTTCATCACCGCGTCGTGGAGTAGCGTGGCCATGCTCCCAGCTATTCCTGCAAGACACAAGAGCATCCTTCAATTAAAAAAAAAAAGGAAATATTCAGTGGCCGGGGACTTGCTCGGGCACTGTCACCCGTGGGGCAGCAGCCGATGGCTCAGGAAGCCTGAGCACCCGGGTACCGCTGGTGGGGAGCTGCAGCCCAAGGAAGCACCCAGCAACGGGGCTCATCCCAACGGAGAAACACCCAGCCCAAGCAGCTTGAATTTTTCCAGGTTTTTAACCAGGATCTTCTCACAGCCTTTGCTATTCCCCACAACTCAACCAGGTTTTGTCTATGCAAGACGCTGCCGGCTTCACTCGGCCTGCGCCGGTCAGAGATGAGCAATGTTTAGAGCTGGCTCAGTGCATCCATAATGAGGCATTTTCACCCGTTTACTCAGCCTAGTTTTAAACACTAATTGCACGGATTCTGCAAACATCCAGCCAGCCATTAATGATTCTGCAGTTGGCTGTAGGATGGGTCTCTCGAGACACACCTTCCCCTTTGATGTAGGTTTCCATCTCAAATTCTCTCTTGCCCAAATGACTTTCGGTCATTTCTCATTAACACAACGCTTCAGTTTCCCCACCGCTACCGCAAGCCTGTAGCTACTTGAAAGGCAAACACGGGAAGAGTATTACCAGCAAAAAGCAGCAAGCCAGGAAGATATTATATACCCTGAACTGAGTTAAGTCAAGTGACCATCGTGGCAGGTTCCTACCATCACATCAAGGACCAGGCAGACGTGTCTTCTGCACAAAGCCTTGGCTGCTCAATTAGAGGGTTTCATAGAATGGTTTGGGTTGGAAAGGACCTTAAAGATCATCTCATTACACCCCCCTGCGTTGGGCAGGGACACCTCCCACTAGACCAGGCTGCTCAAAGCCTCATCCAGCCTGATCTTTAACAACTCCAGGGATGGGGCAGCCACAACCTCCCTGGGCAACCAGTTCCACCACCTCACCACTCTCAGAGTCAAGGGTGCTGCTGTTCCAGCGGTATTGCTGGACCTAAAAGCCTTTCTGGCAGAAGCAAAGCCTTTATCGAGGCATGCCAGGCACACAAAGGAAGCAACGCGCTTCACCACGCTGGAGCTCCAAGAGAGACATGTGGAACAACCTGTACTGCAAACCTCAAGAGGTTTAGACAATGCCTTCAACATAGAGCCAGAAACAGCCTGCGACTGCGCCTGGACACCTCTTAAATAATGTATTGGTTACTTCTGCTAGAATAAATTGAGATTAGAGAGTAGTGCAGAAACCTAGAGTGACTAGAGCTTTGGAGGGTGTCCAAGGGTGCCATCAGGGAGGTCAAGCCAGGAAGGGCTTCTCTCCCCTGCCACGATGGCCAGCTCTGCCCTCTGGAAGAGAGATCCACCAAGCAGCCAGCAGTCCTACGACAGGACCGGGTTTCAGAGGAGCGTGGTGACCAGCGTCAAGCCCTCATAGAGGGCAGGTGCCACACTTGCCTACCTGAAGTCCCCCTGCCACCCCCCAGCTCTCCCAAAGCGGGTGCCAAGACCTGCCAGCCCGGGGTTACATTTGCACCCTGCATCCTCCTGTACCGGTATTTACAGTATCTACAGCAGATCTTCCAGGAGCAGAGCACAGCAAAGGACACCAGGCTAAGCTAAGCAAGCAAGGGACACGCTGTTAATTGCAAACGGGATTAATTTTTTTTTCCCCCCTGCAAAAAAAAAACCAACCCCAAAAATACCATTGGCCAAGTGGCTGTTTCCTCCGTGCTGGAGAGTATCACTTAGAGACTTTTTCATTTTTTCATAGCAGGCAAAGTACATTGCGTGGGCAGGGCCAGCCCCCAGCATGGTGACATTAATCCCCCGTAAAGGCCTCCAGAAACCCTCCGTAAGGACAATCTTCTTCAGAGCTTCGTACACGCTCCTGTACTGGGCTTTGGGGTCCGGCTGCAAGCTCTGCATCCTTGTCTGCAACAAAGCACACGAAGGGAGAGGTCTCAGTTACCCGCCTTTAACTGCAACAAGCACAAGCCATAGACTGAAAGAGCTACAAGGCTTCCAAGATGGTTAAAGGGGGTCAATAATTTATTCCATGGTTGCAGCCACACCGGGGCCACGGCGCTATTTCTTGAGATTAACCGGCAAGATTAACTCCACGCTGCCATTGCGACACCCAGACGTGAGGAGGCTGCTCAGGGAAGCGTAACCTCTGCTCTCATTTGTGCATGGAAAGTACAGGGAATTAAGCGAAGGCAGTCCTTCAAAAGGCTCCGTGAAGAAATACAGTTAGGTCTTTAATTGCCTCCCGCTTACACCACCGCCGGCTCCCTGCCCCGGCTTGTTTCTCCAGCAGTTGCTCAGCGGCTTGTGACACTTGGTGCCCAGGGAGTCCACCCGATTGGCAAACAACTTTCCTAGAAGGGCAAGCGGAGAAAACGGGGTAGCCACAGTAACCCCCCCACGGAGGGCGAGACGGAAAGGCCACCCAAGGAAGACCCAGCGGGTGACTGTCCCCAGCAGCCTGGGGAGCACAGAGCCACCCTCCACCCCATCATCTTCCCCCTCAGCTCCCGGTGCCCCCCAGCCACCAGCATCCCCAGCGTGGTGGTTTCATCTTGATTTAATAGTCCTTGACGGGCTTTTCTTCCATGGGTTTTTTTTTTTTTGAAGGCAGCTCAGCTTCTGGCAGCCAAAGCATCCTATTAAACTCGCTGCCATCACTTAATTACGCACCCTGGGAAAATGTACTACTTTTAGCTTGTTTCAGACCGATGCCATCACACAGCAACTCAAAGCCCTTGCGGTGACGATGCCAATCTGCGATGGGTGTTGGCAGGGCACAGCCCCCAGCCACCTCCCCCCAGCAGCAGGAGAGACACTGGCAGGGCTTAAACCCCCCCAATCCCTCCAGAAAGACGGAGCAAATCTAAAGAATGAAGATGCAAAGGGCTCTGCTGCTCCACGGGTCCTGCCGGTCCGCACGCCGGCTGGTACGCCCCACCGCAGCGAAACCAGTCTGGAGGGTACAGCCTCTGGTGCAGCCTCAAAACACAAACTGGGAAAGGGCACAGCCACGGGAGACCAGCGTTGAGCAACCCACAACATCACATCAATGGCCTTTCAAGGAGAAGCTCCACAATGGCAGCTCAGAGGTCCTTTGGGTCTGACCAGGGAGGACACCTTCTGCCCCCTCAAGTTGGGACACCCCATCTTCGGAATAAAGTTTTCCCCCTCCAAGGCGATTTGGCAGCCCACAGATACCGGTGAGCAACACGGAGGGCTCCGTCCTCGGCAGAGATTCATCAGCCCTTGACAAAGCAAGGGTTGCCCGCAACACCTCCACGCTTCCTCACTGGAACACGGCCCTTCACGCTTATCAGTTCACTTCAGTAATTAGCCGGGGGGGGGGCAATACCACAGCTAAGCTGTCAGGCAAGATTAAGCCAATAAAAGTGTTTCAGGTTTGGACCTTCGACTCCCCAAACCGCTCCAGTTCCTGGAAACTGAAGGGCACTTTCACAGACACTGAGACCAAGCAAGAGATCAGGGCTGAATTCAGGGACTTTAACTCAGTATAATAAAACCAAGCTATGAAAGCAGTAAAGCAACACGTACGTTAAGCTAAATAAATTATTGCATTTGTAGTAAATATTCTAAAAAAAAGAAATTGCCCAGGAATTCCAGTTGGGAAGCGACTTCGTTCAGCAGCTGGCTGCGTTTCAGACATGGGCATCGGCTGGTGGTCGCGACAAGGCATCACCCTACAACAGGGAATTTGGCGGCCTCGAGCAAAGCTTGCTGTTTCAGAGCACTAAATGCGCTGTAACCTGCGAGCAGCGCTGGAAAAAACACCCAGAGGCTCAGAAAAATCCTCTTTTAAAGGTGGCGACACCACTGAATTATCTCGGAATTTTAAAAGCGAGTTTTCAATCCGGCTCTCGGCCCTCGCCGAGGGTCTCGCAGCCCCTCCATGGGCTTCCCGTCCCAGGGATGCTCGTCGGGAGGGGTTGGATCTCCTGATGCCCGGCACAAGCTCCCGGCAGCCACTCCGCCGTCAGCGTGACTCAGCATGACCTACCGCTGCCGAGCTGGGCGCATCCAGCTGGGGTTTGGGGTTTTTGTTGCTTTTGTTTTGGGTTTTTTTTTTTATCCTGCTCTGCTAGTTTTAACTTGAAGGCATTGCTTCAGACTCCAGCACCGACCCCAGATCTCGACCTCACCCCGCTCTACTGCTGGGATGCCTTGGAAGCAGCCGGTATAATCTAAGCACGCAGCGGTGCCATCTCCGTCAGAAGGGTAATTAGGGATAAGTGCTCGCGTAGAGCAATAAACTCCCAGCCTGGCATGTGCAGCACCAAAGCGCGTGGTGCTATGTTGTTGGGAACTCTGAGTATCCCCCGCCCCTTACTGACAATCAGCTTGCTTTCACACGAAAATGGGTTAAACGGCAATTTTCATTTTTCTGTGTATCACCCCGAGGGGTTCAAAAGCTCACGCTGTACCCCGGAGAGGGCGGTAAGTGCGTGTTGTACCCACCTAACCCACCCACGCTGCCCTTCGCGTCACCAAAAGCCCAGCCAGGTCCACAGCCCGGCAGTTTTCATTACAGCCCCGGACACAAACAGCCCAAGGAATAATCAACCAACACCAGGATCTCCCGCGGGGCCACCGCAACGCAAGAGGCAAGGGAGCTGAGAACAGGTCGAGCTCTGTTTCACCCAGGATAAGTTTATCATGGTGTGAACAAGGATGATTTGCTATGAGCTATGCAGTCCTCACCCCCCTCCGCCCTGGCTCCTGCCACCTATCTGAAGCCAGCAAGCTCCTCCAGGAGCCTCACCCCCCTCTTACCCAGCCAAGAAATACTTCTCCACCTACTTAAATTAATCCTCATTGCATAAGGCAAGAGCGCACTGACAACCGCAAGCGTCCCAGTTGTCCTGGTTTCAGCTGGAGCACAAGCAGCAACACCAAAAGTCCAGCTCCGGGTCCATCAGTTCTTTATGGACCAGCTTGGCCTTGGTAGATGCTGGTCCCAGCCTTCCCGTTGCCCCTTCTTTCTGCTGCCAGGAGCGTGCAGGACCAAGTCCAGAGTCCTTTTTTATCTCGAATTGTGTTCCTAACAAGAGTCAGGTCTCCAGTTCTGCATATTCTCGCAAAGGGTCACTGATTTGACGTGCCACTGTACAATATAATCTGCTTTTGTGGTGGTTTTGTTTTGTTGGTTTTTTTTCCCCTGAATGTGGCATGATTTCTCAAAGTTCAGCCTGCACGTCCGTGTGACAGACTGCCACCCTGGTCTCCCCGCAGCGAACAAAAGACACGGAGAACACAATATGCTTTTACCAGGAAATAAGCAGCATTTCTGCAGCGACTGGGTCAGATCCTGTTGGCCGGAGAAGGCTTGGCTTTTGCACGACCCAGGCCATGCTCAAGCTCTGAACTCCTTAGTTTTTAATTATTTTTTTGGCTGGGCTGTTTTGCAGCTAGAGCAGCTCCCCAGCCACGCGACAGGCTCGGTGTGGTACCCACCCGTGCCCAAAAAGGCCCATGGTGGGGAGCAGAGGGTCGATCAAACTGGTTGGCCATGACTTTCCAGCACCCTGACACCATCAGCTGGAACAGGAGTAACTGCTCCCCTGGACCTGCGTGGAGACGGGTGGATGCAGAACCTCCCACTGCCAAACCCAAGGCAAGCGTCCCTAACCCCAAAGCCTAAACAAACCCCAGTGCACCAGCTCACAGCAGCTCGCCTGCCCTGCCACCCCCGGACTGTGCGATTTCGTGACCTCGGTTACAAGCAGGGAAGCTCCAAAGTCTACCTGCACGAGGAAGGTCACCCACAGTCGACTGTCCCAGACGAAGCCAAGGAAACACTCGCTCCATCCCTCCCAACAAGCCCCACCGGACTCATCCTCCTTTCCCTTCCACTCCCAGCACACCGCAGATGTAGGAGAGATGTTTCTCCTACCCCTCACCCCAGGAGTTCCCATTACAGCACGGGACCTCCCGTACCCATTAGGAACCACGCACAGCCCCAAAGTCAACTTACAGATGTCTTGTTGCACCTCGGAGTGGTCTGGGTTTTCGTGGAGAAGGACGACAACGCGGTTAGGGCTGGAGCAAGGACTTTTTGTCATTAGCGCAGCTGCCCTCCACTACAAAAAAGGCAGGTTCAAGCCCAGGACATCTCCAGTTTCTCATGGAGCTGTCTCACATCAGCAATGAGCCCCCAGGTGAGGACAAGAGCTGCTCTTCATGCCCCCAAGGCAGCTACTAGTGAAAGCAGCTCCAGCAGCCCCGCAGAAAAACCACCAAACGGCTTAAGCAAGAGGAAGGAGGAGGCTCCAGGGGGCTCCTCCAGGAATTCCCTTCTGCTGCCATCACTAGAAGTCCTTGACATGCCGCTCTCTAAAGTCAATTTACAGACTGGTCAGGCTTGCCAGGACAGCTGTGTTCCCAGCAGCTACAAACCAAAACAAGCCCGAGCACTATGAGAAACACCATCAGCACACGTCTAAAAACCCACAGCTCCAGCCAGCGTTTGCTACAACCACGGCAAAAGGCAGAAGGCAGCGTGGAGCGAAGGCTGAAGCTGCAAGGAGTTGGGGGGGGTTCAGGGGTGTCTTTGCCATTAGAAGCAAGTCTCAATAATCACAAGCCTCCAGCTGCAGCTCGAGTTGGTAAAACACAACCTGCAATGCCTACTGCCCCATAACAAATAGCAAAACTGCTGCAAAACACACAACGCTTTCAGTTCGAGCAGGGGAATGGCAGCCCGGTGCGGCAGGAGGCCGCACGTGGGCAGGTGCATCACGGATTTACGTCCTCCCTCATCCCATCCCAGCAGGAGCCGCATCGCCGGCACCTCTGGGCATTCTCTCCGTGTGTCACGCAGGCGTATCTCTGCCTTTCAGGGGTCCACAGGGCAACCTTTTAAGTGCTCACTATGACTTACCTCAAGAGGACACCACCATCGCAGCCCGGCAAACTCAAGCATCTCAAAGCAAGCGATTCCCCAAATTAAAACATTTTCACTTTCTCTTTGAGAGGAAATGACTTGCTGGAAACAAAACATTTCTTCTAGAGCACGATCTCGCCAGGTGCCCAAAATGCCTCTTTCTGCAGCATCCACAGCCCCCCCCACCTCCTCCCTGGGCTCAGCCATGACCAAACCCAGTAATTATTTATTATCCAGAAAGTCAAGATTAAGGAAGGAGCTTTGCTGCTTTTCCGTAGGCGGAGAGCGGCACGTTTCCCATGGCAAAGTGAAAGACAGCTGCTCTTACAAGTTTAATTGCTGTTTGGTTCCTCCCACTGCAAGAAAAAGCCCTTTTGGGGGTCAGTTCTCAGCGTTTTCAGTAGCTGACAGGCAGAGCGGGCACAAGCCAGCTGCGGGTGCAGCACCCAAAGCCCGCAGCTCGGGATTTCACCCTGCCCCTGACACGTGGGGTGACCTTGGCCGCGTTCCACCGGAGCTTCCCCGCAGCCAGCCAACGGCCGGAGTACTTCATCTCCTTCCGAGCACTTCATCAAGGCATTGCCCCAGCACTCAAGCAATCGGGAAATTCACTGCCCGGTGAAACCAGCACTTTCACCTTCCTACAAAGCACCTCCCGCTCCGGGAAACCAGGGCACAACTTTCATTTTCTCCCTTCCCCCCCTCTCCCCATCAGAGGAAATGCCCTCTTAAATCAACGCCATAAAGCCCGGCGTGACGACACGCTGCCCCGACCCGTGACTTGGCAAAAAATGCCAGGCTTGTTTGCCAAAGGAGCCGGAGCGGAGGCACCCGGGGTGGGCACCGACCCTGCGCCCGCGGGGGACCCGCCACGCCGAGCCATCCAAACCTACGAGCCGGGTCCAGCGGGCAGAAACCCAGAGGGAAAAACATCGGAGGGAAAAAAAAAAAAATAAAGCAGAGAATACATCCTTTGAGCGCTTATCGCAGCACACTGGCAAGACCTCCAGTGCCTCAAAGCGAAGGCATTTCCTCTACTCTTTCAGGCAGCCCCTGCATTGAAAAGAGGAGAAATTAGAGCATCTGCTTGCAGCCTTTCCCCACCGGAGCACGGAGGATCCGTCGGCACCCGCAATACAGCATGGAGGGCATTTGGCTTTTCCCCAACCTTATTTTCTCTTTTTTTAAGTGGCCAGAGGGAGGAAATACCCTTCATGATGCTTCCTACTGGGGGGGGACACCGCAAAGTCGTCACTCGCGTGGACGCGACAGCACAGACAACGCGCTCGTTAGTCCCCAGCAGCTCATCTGGGTCCAAACCCAACCACCACCGCCATCAAACTGCGGCCCTGCCACCCCCTTTATAAGCCCCAACCCCAGTAAAGCCACCACCTGGGGTGACACCTAAGGTCAGGCCCACGCTGCTGGCGGCCGACCTGGTGTGCGGACGGACAGAGCACCCCGTTTTCCCCTCCTGGGCTGGGATTCCAATGGGGATCCAACACGGAGGGCAGCGGTGGCATCTCCTGCCCCGGGGAGGGGGACAAGGACTTTGTCAGCAGCAGGGTCCGGCACACGCCTTTGCACCGGGGGTTGTGCAAAGCTCACGGGGACCCAGGACGGCGCCCGAGGGGCTGCGGGGACGGGTCCAGGGTGGGTGCACAGCTCCGGCTTCCGTGGGAGACACCAGGAGTGACACCCTGGGGAGCGTCCACACTGCAGCACCCTGCGCCTCGCTCACCCCCGGTGCCTCTCGCACCCTCCTCCCTCCCCAGCACAACTCTGCTCCCCCCAGGCACCCTCCCCGCTCCCCGGGGCCCTGCGCACCCTGACACCCCTTGCACGCTTCTCCTGCTTACACCCTGACACCCCTTGCA
>VXBO01004616.1:4555-16637 GCA_013400135.1 Rhinoptilus africanus
ATCAGCTCTGATCTGCTGTCTCATGGAAATCAATTACATGTTTGTCTTGCTCTGTGTCTGTATGGCTTTTACAAGTATTTCCAATCAACAGAGATTATACATTTTGACCACAAAATTTGCTCCAGTTCTGATTTAATTGAAGACAAAGAGACGTAATGACCTTATGAGTAGCAAACCGACCAATCAAGACCTTTCTGCTCTTAGCTTTTCAGGAATTCAGAGAAGTCATTTAAGCAATAGTCTCATCGTGGCAAACCATATCCAAACCTTAGACGTTTACTGTTACAGCCTTCAGAACGTTGGTCAANAACTGCACTGTGCTATCAAATGCAGCTGTAATAGAGTTGCATGTCACATATGCCTAACACACACATCTTGCCTAGCAACCAAGATGACTGTGGTGAGGGATAAGTACCGGGTGCTACATTGCAGACAAAAATTAAATTAAAATTAAAAATTAAAAGCAGAAAACCTTAAATTCCTGCCTCAGCATTATAGCATAAGCCAATATTTGTGAAGCTACAGGCCATGCGCTTCTGTTCTGGTTTTGGAACTCAGAGCACTTGGGATGAGAGGAGGAGCAGTTATAGACACAGCTATTGCCTGTGGTTGACTCTGTCACTTCTTCCCATTCAAAGTGAGAGATTATTGGGGAGCTTTGGAAAAGAAGGGGAGAAAGTGCTTTACAGTACACCAACTTGGACTCAGATATTGACTACTCTCTGTTAGCACACTCTTTTTCTCTCCGTTTTTATCCCATACTGAATTTATGGGTGGCACAGAAAGGGCTCCTCATTTATGACTGAATTTTTTAAGTTCAGTGATCAGTTCTTCAGAAGTTGAGTGTGTTTTACTGTATGAGAAACAGGGTCAAAGTCCTATAAGGTATAAATGCTTAGCATAATTCAATAAATTTAATAAACATCACTTGGGAACTTGGGGAGTGGCTTTTCTGTAGGAGATGATACCCTGTTTAGAGTTCCCAAAGTTTATGTAATTAAATACTTCCTATGCCTTGCCTTAATTTTATGGTTTCTTTGATTATTTCTTTCTAGCTCAACAAAATTCACCAAAAATCCATGAAGGCTGGTGGGCTTATAAGGAGGTGGTCCAGGGAAGCTTTGTTCCAGGTAAGCATAATTTAAAAATCTTAGTATTTATTAAATATTTTTTCACTGGAATTAATACAGCTAGACTTGGGGGAGATTTTTTGGTTTTGTGGTATTTTTATCCATCGCAAAGATTTGAAGCACCCAAGTACTCAACATCACATTATAGTGAAGTGTAGAAGAAAGGGTTTTGTCAATACATCGTCCCAAGACCATGGCTGTTTTCTGGGAAAGAAATTGCTTTGATGACATTCCTCGTTTCTCTCAGTAAAACTAACGTGGTGCTATTTTGTGAATGTGTTTGTCCTGTGTATAGAAAAGAGAAAGGGAGGACTGAAAAGCAGTATTGTTAACTGGATGAATTTATTTACCTAATACAACACTTGTAAATAATCCCATTTCTACAAATTTAAGGAACCTAATTGAAGCATGACCCTAATGTGAAAAATTCATTATTTTTGTTTTGGAAACAAGAAACAGTGAGTGAAAAAAGATGAAATCCTAACGTGACTTCAGTAAGATTTAGTAAGTGGTAAATAACCAGTAGGCAGATAAAAGGATCTAAATAAGGAACACTACCTGAATTTGATAGGCAAAAGTGAAAGTCAGGCTAGCACTAGCCTGGCAATGGTCAGTATTGGTAGAACTCCTCCAAAACATAGGTATTGGTTGTCCGAATGCTGTATGCTCCCGAAGTATCATGTGGTTTGAGTAGACCTTAGCTTGTTCTTTTTAACTCTGGATCTCCCTAGCACATTTCAGGATTCATGCTGCCTGAGACACTAGTAGTTCTTAGACTGACAGTTTTTTATTTTGTTTTTGAGCTACATTTGATACCTGATCTTTTTGTGCTCCCTTTTTGTAAATTACTTCATTGTTTCTTTGTTGGGTCTTCCCTGTTCCATTTGACTAGATGTTTCCACTTAGGAGTCAGGAAACTTTTGCAACCTCCATTTTCTGTTCAGTTGTGGAGGTGATTTCATGGTACATTCTTCATTCAATATACACAGAAACAGTCAGTGATTATTTTGTTCAGCATGTTTTCAGTGCAATTGAGATGACTATGCATTAATTTACGTATATTAGCTACATATTACAAGCTAAAATAGCGCTTCAAGTTCTACAACGAATGCATCATGAAAATTGCCACATGATCTCTGTTTCCTCAACGTACTAGAAAATACTACTTGCCCATTGTGTGATCTATTCCTAACAATCTGTAGCTTTGATCTGTCATCAGATATTTTCACTGTTGTGACAACAGTTAAAATCTGACAGTCATTTGAAGTATCCAAAATGCTGATTATCTTGATAGGAATGCTAGTGAAAATGAGATGAACTATTTCAACCCACAAGTTTCTGGCACAGAAATTCTTGTGAAAAGCACATATGAAAAAAACATGATCTTCAAGCCCGGAGCTTAATTACACATTGATGTAGCATAAAGTAGTTTTTCAGATTTTCTTGAGATTGGTTTGGACTGTCAGAGACGCTGCAGTGTATTGTTACCCATGTTTAATTCCTAATGTTGATAGTGGGGGAAGAAACCTGGAGAACATAATCACCTGCTTTCAAGAAATTTCAGCCTTCCTGATTTGCACGACCAGGTAAATGCCCAGTAGAAGGTGAATGAAAAAATTATTTGCTTGACAGACTTTCTAATTATTTCAGCTTAAAGTTATCAAGAAAAATAATTATCAGCATATAAAGAAACATATAAAGAAACATCAGGTAATGCTTGTGTATTTTAGTCTTAATACCATGAGAAATTTGGAGATGATTAAGGAAGAAGCAATCATGACCCAGACTTTCAAGATGGAATACCTTTTAGTCTAGTGGGGAGAGACACCTCCTTTCTGAGAGAACCCTGAATTACACATACATGTTGAATATTGGACTAACCTAGCACACATCCTCAAGAATTGGTCGAGAAGAACATTTATGAACAGCTCACTGAAGCAGCAATGGAGAAAGCAAGGGTAACTTGGGGGCACTTTTCTTGCAGACTGTCATGTTTCTTTGAAATTCAACTCTACAACCTGTAAGCCTCAGCAGAAGAGAGAAATCCCACAAATTTTTACAAAACAAACAACTAATTTTTTTCAGCAGCACCTAGATTTTGGAGTCTTTTCAAGGATGCATTTTATGTTTATGATCTCAGACTAACACATCACAAAGGATATGTTAGTGCATATTAAGTTTATCTATAATGTTAGCAGTCACATACCAGATCTCGCATGAGATGCTAATTAGCACCTGAGAGGTGATAGCTGCGAGGCAGTCTGAGGAGCTATAGCTGAAGTTGCTGACTGATGTGCACTGAAGCAAACTGCTATATCCATCTGTTAAGATGTTGCCTTTCCACAGCTGCTTGTCCTGTCCCAGGGCTGGAAGTTACCATTCCCAAAGATATTCGAAAGGAATATTTGTGCAAGACTGTCACTGCAGTTCAAAACTGGCATCTAAGCTAATATGACTGACATGAATACAGCTCTTCGCTGCTTGGGGGAGCAACCACAAGCATAGGGATGACTAACTGGGGGTAACAGCACTGTAAAACACTCCAGGATGAGTTGCTAGAGTTTGGCTGTCACAGCTTTGTCTGTGTGAATACTTTTCGCCTACTTCAAAGCAAAGTCACTGTCTTTCTTTGAACTATCACTTCTTCTTTCCTGTATATTTGCATAAGAACGCATTTTGGAGTATGCCTAGGTTAGAATATGCCATTCGTAATTTTTTCTGCTTAATACTCTGTATTGGATGCATTTAAGTCAAGTCCTAACAAATGCTCTGGATTCTGCACAAATTTGTCTTTGAACAGTTCATAAAAATTAAACCATACTTCACTACATTCCCCAAATCCCAGACTCCCTATACTCTGAGATGGAGTTCAGAAAAATTATTTTAATTACATTACTTTCTAATGTAATATGTTCATCTGGACAGTTTTTTCCCCAGATTCTGGGATGCACAACTTAAATGATACATTGTAAACAAGTGGCTTACAATCACTGATGCGTATCTCACAGGTGGGAGAGGCTATAAGCAGAGATGAGGTGCAAGACCCATCACACTGTCTCCCAACTTCCCTTCTCGCCCTACTCAATAGAGCAGAGAGCAATAGCAACTGACAGGTTCTCTCACTACAAGAACCGTGGTTCAGGTCTTTCTTAGTGCCAAGTCTCACAAGTGAGAGCGCAGAGCTGTCAAGCGCAGGAAGGAGGGTGCATCAGTGGCCGGATCTGTGTGTACACTGGTGATGAATAAAGCACTCTCCCATCTCGCACCTTTTCTCAAAGCAAAGAATTGCTCTTGTTATTTAAGTGATGTAGGCAAACAAAATAGAAAGTAAGTAGTACTTTAAAATGTTAATTGAATGTAAATTAGGTTCCAAATTAAGCATCAGGGAATGTTCAAGGATGAAGAATGAATACTTTTCTTTATGCACGGTGATTTGCATAATAATCTATATTATTACATCATTTCACTATGTAGACTTTTTCTGGTATGGAATAGCAAAGTAGTTCATGATGGGTTAAAATACATTTAAATAGCCTTTTTAAAATAACCTTTAGTTTGGCTGAGTTTTGCTGTGACTATGAATATTTTATGCCACTGAAGTAGAAAAAGAGGCCTGAAACAATTGACAGCCTTGGTCATGAGTGCCAAAACCTGATTTTGAAATTCCTGCTGTCTCCCTGTGCTTTTGTTATGGCCCGCACCAGCAGTGCAAGTGTCCCTAGTTTTTGCTGTGTAGGCTTTAAGATTTCTCTTTATTACAGCTTTATGATTTATTTTAAACTGCAAATTTCTGTATGTACATGCCCAAAAATAACCTTTGGCAGACAGGTCACTGTAAGAACCGTAATCCCTTTGTCCATACCTGAAACTCAGAGATATGAAACTTCAAACCCAAACATATCTTAAACTTTCTGTAAAGCTTGTTTATTATGCCATCGTCCAATCACATAAGGGTCTATTTCATGCGCTGAGATTGGTGATCACTTCGTTTGGCTGCCTAAATAATACAAAACATTAACCTGTGGATAGCTACTCCTGCAATACTCCCTTTTGTACTAACTATAAAATTTCCTTTAGTCTTATTTTGGGACTTCAGGAGGCTGTAGCATCACTCACCGTCTGGTGCATTTTGCTCGTGAGTGAAAACACTGTTGCTGTCTGAGCTACAGTAGTGTTTTAAACAGTCTGCACACACTCTTCAAAATCATTCAGTCTGGTGCCAACTCTGAAGAATTAACCAGCCATATATAATTATTTATTGGAACAAAACCAGCAGTTTTTCTTTTAGGAAGCAATATATTGGAACACTTCATTTCTTCAGGGTGATAGAGCATAGATTCTGGAAATCATTCACTTATTGATTGGAACTTAGGTTAGTATGTATAATATTTCAGCTTTGGTTGTCAGTTAAAGATAGCTTAAAGGAAATATATTTTGTACCATATATTTTCTTGGTTTCTTACCTCCTTTGGTGATTCTGCAAAAATTGTCTGTTTACAAATCATGTAACTGGAAAGGAAACTAGATTTTTCTGTATTTTTGCATGGAAGTTAAATATAATTAAAACGTAAACCCATTGTCCCACTTTTCAGTGAATTGTTGATACCGTTCCTTATTTTACAATAGTAAGGAACAGATGAGTTGACTGCTTTAAACTTGGAAGAAGAAAGGAATAGTGTTGAGGGCAGACATTTTATGGCCTGAGTTCTAGCACAAATGTGGTAACATTTACTCATCTTCATATGAATTGCAACCAAATTACAGCATTGAGTTTGAGACACACTCACATTAGTAGTAGTGCTGTACTTAATAACACTATCAGAGTGAGTCTATAATTTTGAATCTTCCATAAAAACGTAAAGAGGCTGGTTAGAGAGTGAGTGACACCTCAAAGTTTGATTTATCCCTGAAATTAAATATGAAAAAAGTGGACTTTTGCATATTAGGATCTGGTTATGGTTCTACATAATACCGTACCCTCACAAGGAAGTACAGTTCCATACTGCATTATAAATAGCTGCGATAGACCATGTTAGGCTTAGTCATATCAGTTTCCTTCCCCTATTTATGGCCTGTGTACTTTTAATGTTCCAGGGAGAGTAGTCTAAGCTCACTGTTCAAAGAGAACCTACTGTCTGTCGATGCTCTGGGCTTGATAATAATAGGTAGAATATTTCTTAATCAGAAGGAAGTAGCTCCAGCTTTTTATTGCTTTCTCCATTAGTTCTGTTTAGCAATGAAAGAAGACTATAACCAAACTGGGAATCAGTGCAGAGGAAGGTGTACGGGACCACAGGACACTACACGGTGTGGTTCTCCCAGGCAGTCTGACCGTAGAAGGGGTGTATTGTCAGAAAGCCTCCAGGGAGTAGACTTGGAAGAGGGCAGCTCTGCCTACTTGCAGCATGGACTTCTCCTTTTCACAATACCTGGAGGCACCATGATCTGGCTCCCACAGCCCCCCCTTCTCACTTGACTAACAAACCCCGGGATTGAGGATTATCCTCTATAGGTGCTTTTGTTGCCAGCATAGAACTCAAAAAGTTACTGTCTTCAGGTCCTTCCCATTCATTTGAATACCCATCTATGCAGTCCTTTTTACAAGGCCCTTTTGAGAAGAGTAAGTTACTGTCTTACATATGGCCTGTAGCCGCAACCATTTTGCAAACAGATCTCTGAATGCTCTTTTCCCCCCTAAGCTTCTTTCACTCCTTCAACGAAACAAATAAATTTTAGAGGGCAATGTGAACTAACCACAGTAAAGAACTCTGAAAATCTAAGATTTTAAACCTTGCCAGACTTGTGGTTGCACCACAGTTCTGTGCTAAAGTGGTCTCATACCCCTTTTCCCTTCACAGTCCAATTATCTTTCTTGGATGTGTTTTTTCCTCCTAAGTTATGATTAATACCTGTGGAAGAAAAACTGCATGTAACAGGTGTATCTCAGATTTTGCTTCATTATACTGACAGGACCAAATGATTCAAGTTCTCTTCCCGTCTATTTCTAGCCACAGTCAGGCACCGGAAAGGTCAAGCCTTTCCTTTATAACAAATACTGCACTGGATAGCATGTTGTATCTGCCTGGGTAACCAGCTGGCTAGTACCTCTCCTGCCGAACCTGCAGGTTCCTCCTGTGAAGACACAAGCAGTAACCCTCTCCTACTTCAGCAATGTGCTAATGTGGAAGACCTTCAAGGCAGTGATCTGCAGATCCTTGACAGTTATTGTACCTCACACTTTGCTGTTAAGTTAGATGCCAGTTTTAGAGATAGCAGTACCACAATTGCTTTTTTATGAAATTGAAAATCCTCTTTCCCACTACCCTGAAGTGGTCCCTGTTTACCTTGTAGTGACACTGGTATGGGTTATAAGAAGAAAGAACAATTAGCTAACGCTAATTCTTTGAGACAGCTGTAGTTGATAGGGCTGCTACAATCTGCATGGATGATGACTTCTAGCTGGGAGGAAGTTTAAGAGATAGTGTTTACCATTTGGGCATTTATATCCTCAAACTGGCAAACAGGGAGCAATATCCAAAACATCTGCTGTCATACACACTGTGGAGCCTACAATCATTACAGATTCTTGAAGACCTACAGTTACTGTTGGTTAAGTAACTGCTCTTTCTGCAAATGTAATACAATTTGTTTTTTTAAAATATTATCCCACCCCACTTTGAATTTGTTAAAAGTGAAAAGCCAGAAAGCCCATCTCTGTGATCTTTCAAGGGTTCATCATCCCACGATAAGCACATCCTCTTAAGCTTTTGCTTAAAAAGAGAAGGATCATTCCTGTGCAGGACCTTAGATGTGCTATTAAATGGGTGTTGTAATAAAAAGGTAAGGCTAATATTAGAAATCTTTTTTTTTCTTAGGTTCTTCACTGTGACCTAAAAGCAAAGGAAGGTATTTCAACATAGATACTGGTATATAAAGGAAAGGGTTGATTGTATTCTTGACAAGCTAAGTATAAAACCAGCCGAAACAGTGGTCTGTGACTAAGTCATTAGTAACTGAAGGCGTGTAAATCCTTACTTTGAAGGATTATTCAGGATAGTTCTAAGTGCCAGACACCAAGGCTCCCGCATTTTGGTGCTGCTGAGTATATGTATTGGTATGTTCAAGAAGGTTATCTTATCTTCTGCCTTGACAGGCTACTCTTCACACAATATCCGAGTGGTTCTTGTAACCCTTGGGCAATAAACATTTTGATGGTATCCATGTCTTAGAGGAGCAGAACTGAAGCACAAAAAATGTGATAGAAGAATTAGTGTCTGCTCAGAGACCCAAGGAACTTTTCTAAGCTAATAATCCAAAATGAACGTGAGTAATGGCATATGCCATGGTTGATTATGTAAGGAGGGGACTTGGAGCTTTGGCTATTAATTACCTTGTAGTAGTAGTCTTTTTGTGTGTGTGTGTGCATGTGGTTTTGTACAAGACAGTAGCAGTCACCACTTCCTACATTAAAAAACCCCTTTTTTTTAATAGATTTTCGTTGTATAGGGTGAGTAAGTTAGTGTCTCATGGAGAAAGAAGTCATTGAGAATATAAGGAATAGTAGTTTTCTGTGCTAATAATGTTCTTCGGTAGTGACATGTAATCGAGCTTAATCAGAGAAGGGTTACAGTGCTTCAGCTTATGTTGGCTTAGGTACTTCTGCCATAAATCTGAATGGGATGAGATAGAACTGAAAGGGATCACAGAATAGCATGGAAATAGAGATAGTGAGTGACACCAGGAGGTAGCCCCACTGCTCCTCCTGTCATTATCTGACTTACAGAAAATACTCTTGCATAATGCTTGAAGAGAGTTATATTTTAAGAGTACTACAATTACAGTTTGCAATTACCAGTTAGGAATCCACCTCTTATTTCACTGAGACTATTTACATCAGGTTATTTTATTGACTTCAGGGAGATTATTCCTAACTGTTACATTGGTGATGAACACAGCACCACTGAGAACTTTATATAGATAGATAGATATGTATATAAATATATATATACACACACACAGAGAGCATGCAGTTTTCGATTCCTACATCTCATTAGTACAATTTAGCGTCATTAGGGTAGAATCTGCCACTTCACACAGAAGAAAACATGGTCACTGCCACTATGCCATTACCTGTGGTTAAAATAAACTCCTGTGAAATAAGATCACAGCACTACTGTGTATGGTTACGCAGAGTAACTGTGCTTGTTGTTCACTGTCAATGAAAGCTTTACTGTTACTCACAAAGAAATTCCCTGTCAAATCATGTCCCCTGCCTAATGAAGAAAGAGATCAAAGAGAAAAGGAAATGAGGCTGTTACCTAAAGGTAGATGCATCATATGGTACGCAAGTACTTTCCTCATAGATTGCTATGATTTAAATTGCAAATATGGAATCAGAGGATTGTTATATCATAGTATTTATCCAGTAGCCTGCAAGAACTTTATTTCTGAAAGTACCATGTGTGTGTTTGTGTAGGGTTACTTAGGCTCTTCAGTTAGGGGATTGCTATTGACTTGATAGTCTGAAACCACTCAGTTGTACTCAGTGAAAATTTCCTCCTCTTGTAGCACCTCTCTAAAAAGATCAGTTATGAATTCACTGAACCACGAATCCATTGAACAGACTCAGGAGCTAAATCCATGCTCATCATTCACCATGTCTACCTGCCTAAGAGTATGTGGAATTATTATTTGGAGAAGTTTTACTGCTGTTACTTGCTTACATTAAAATACAGCTATCGTATAACATCACCCCACCATGGTATTTCTGGGCACATGCTATTTGTGGTCATCGAGAGATTTACTCACCGTAAAATACAGTCACCTACTTCATGCATTTCCGGCTACTTGCTGACCCTGCTCAGAGCTGTAAATCGCATTATAGTTAATGACTCTGGCCAAAGAAGGAAGCTTCCTGAAATCATCGATTGGTTTTTTCTACTACTGAAAATATTACTTAAAATTGTCACTTTTTCCTTTCTGAATAGAGTGTGGTTTTATATTAGAGCACTTTTTCATTCTGTATTTATAAAATGTACAAAAATGCATTAGTATTTCCAGACCAAGCAGTCACCAACTTTACAGTCAGGATATAAACCCTGACAATAACAGCATAACATCATAATGGGAAACCTGACAGGTCGTTAACTACAGCTGCGCAAATGGCACTGCTGTAATTCACAAGTGCTTGTAGACAACATCACAGCCTACAGCCTTTCAGTATCTGGTCGAAAGAGAAAAATACCGAAGTATGTAGCACAAAATAACCAGGTCACACTGGAAGTTGTTGACTTGACACCAAAGTACATAGCTGATAGCTGTTCCACCCCAGCACAGAGGTGGTTCTTTAGGACCTTTTTATGACCTCCCTATGATTTATTTTTTCTGTGTCTTTAATATCTAGGAGCTTCAGTTATGGGGGCTTAGGTGAAAAATGAAGGTCTTTACACAGAGGGATCATTTTACAAATGTTAAACAAGATGTACGTAAAGAAAGATGGATAAGGTTAGTTCAAGACAGCAGTATGGAAGCTGGGAGAGAATTAAACAACCATTTTAGATACCTGTGTCATCAGACTAGTCTGCCTAGGGTCTCTATGCTGTTGATTGAAAGGGAAAAAAGATGTTCCTGCAGATCCTTTGGAGAAATCCATGTCTTTTGGCTGACTAAAATGAAGTGTTACAGCTGCCCCAACAGAGAAGCAACAGTAGGCAACAGGATGGGCACTGTGGACTTGGCATACCTCCTTCATGTGAATTACCAGATTTTCCATTTCAGAGGCTCATTTTAACAGAGCTGAAGAACGTTACATGATTATTTGCAGGGAAATTTTGGCCTTATCTCATACTATATTATAACTTCAGAAGTGAGGAAGAAAGAAGAGTGGGCGTGTGCAGGCCAAGTAACAGCCAATTGCACAGTCACTGTGTTTCAATTTAAATACAAACCAAAAGTTTGGAAAGCACGAGCATATAAACAAAGACATTTCAATCAAATGATGAGGAGATGGAATTTTTCTTCCTTGCTTACAGGAAATGCTTTGGTTATGTTGGGTTTAGTAATGTATCTGAAATCCAGGCATTACTTCATTTCTATGCTAGAATAATTGGAAGTCAAGTCTGGCTGAAGTAGTCACTATAAAAAACAGCCACTGCCAGTTTCAAAAATCGTAGGTTAGTACTTTTGTCTGACAATGGATCCCACTGAAAACAGTGGGATTTACATGCTGAGACAAGTGCTGCATCCACTGAATAAGGATGTCAGAAGCTGATTTTTAAAAAAAAAAATAAAAATCAGTATTTACAAGATTGTATTCCTTTTATGATGATTTTATTTAAAACCATCTCTTTGCAAATGCTTTAACTGGAGCGAAATTATTTATTTACACAGCCGCTCAGCGTAGCCTACATCTCTTCTCGAGTGCTTACACTGCAATTTCATTAATAATGAGCTTTTTGAGAATAACATGTTTTAATACTGTATCCTTTGTTTCTCATGGGGAGGGGAGGGCCTGGATGGAAGGAATAAACCTTTGTGCATGGGATCATGCTAGTGTTACCACAGCACTAAGAGGTATAGGATGAATAGGATGCTCAGCTCTGAGAGTTGCTGCTTCTTCAAATCTCTTTCAGATACAGTTAAAGCCAGATCATGGGCCAGCTGCCCCTCTACAACATGCGGATAGAAATGATGGCTAATTCCCGGCTTTAGTCCCAATTTAGAACTGCAGGATTTAGCTATTCTGTATGACTCAGAATACACCATATGACATTGGAGAAATCATTTCAGATAATGCAGTCAACCTTTCTGTATTTTCAAACTAGGCTACATAGGCCATGGCTACAGAATACCCAGTCTCTATTGCAGTTCAGGCCATTTCGCAGGAGTGAGTTTTGTTTCCATTTTGCTTTTCCTATCCAGCAGTTGGGCATCTTCAAATGGCTTTTCTTCCT
>VXBO01004616.1:18582-164500 GCA_013400135.1 Rhinoptilus africanus
GCTGGCTTTAATAAATAAATATTTTCACAAGTGTTTTAAAGCTGTATTTTTGCTCACCAGTCACACACCTTACAGTCACTTTTCCCAACCTGTATTAAAGTACAGAATATCATCCTCTGCATTACATCTGCCTCTGCAGAGAAATAGTGCACTAAATCTTGTAATGGGCCCTGTCTGCAAACATCAGGTTTGTGTCACTGGGGTGGAGAAGGAGGGCACCGGGTTCTTCTTTGCATTCTGTGTGATTCTGGTGCTTTTATAGACAGAACAGTTGCCAGAAGCCCTGCATTTTCTATCCCTAGATAGAGCAAATGAGCATTTTTTTCATGCTTTTCTGTGCAAAAGGAATGGCACAAAAAATTGTCGTGTTTTCTATCAGTAAAGGAAAGCTCCACTTTCCCTCCAAATGGCCTGTTCTGTGGCTTGATATATTTGCTTTTATAGCCAGAAACTGCTGTCAGAAACAGTGCATAGGGCAATAAAGCCCAGTACATATTCCTCTCTGATTATGAGAGAAGGTTTTTATTGATGTGACTTTTAAAACTGTCCTGAATTGCACAGGAGTCCTCCACACTGTAGTGTTAAACATGCAGGAAAATTCATATTTTAGTGAAGCATGTTCCTTCTACAGCAAAAGTTTAACAAATAGAACTGAATTCAAGTGTCCTTATTCAGAGACTCTCTAAATTTGGTATATGTTTTCACTCCCTAACTTGCCTCTTCACTTCATGATAGATATTTTAAGTGACACCAAGATGATACTGTGTCTCACCCTCTGAAGGTCTATGGGTAATGTTCTCACAGTACAACTTTATTTTATATTCTCCCCCTGCCATACTTTGCATGAAAGTAACTGTTAAATGCATAGAGAAGTTCATATAATGAATGGAAATAATTCCAAATATATTTACATCTCCTCATTGGCTATCTGAGCTAATGCCCAAATTTATTCTTTTCTATAAGCTGAACAGAAATTATCTACCCTTTTTATGAACTCAGTTGGATTTTTTTCTTCCTGAGAGCCCCATTACTTCATCAGAGACATTCCAACACCTGGTGGAGCTCACAAACCTCCCTGGTCCAAAGAACAAGCAGAAATAGCTGTATCTTTAGGTGTTGCACTAATAAGTGATCAAATTCTGCTGCTTGGATTTCCTTCCTCTAAAACAACCAAAACCTCCAAACAGACCCAGCTACTGTGTAGTGCAAACCAAAATAGCAAAGACCGAAGAAGATGATCACAATATTAAATTTCAGTAGCCTCTAACATCTTAAATTAATTGTTCTGTTCATGCTGATATTAGGTTTCTGGGTTTTCTCAAATAGGTTTTTCAGAACCACCTTCTTTACTACGTGGCTCTCCAGTTGGGGTGCATACAGACATGTGCATACATACACCTATATCTATACAGAGTTTTAACATTTTAACACTCAAATGCTTGATGTATAAAATGTTATCTAGGGCATTCCTTACATAAGACCCACAGCTGTGTAACAATAGCAGAAAATAATACATTTATGCTAGAAATAGGAGTTGAAGAACAGCAGATGTAAATTGCACTACAATACAGAGCTTGATTCAGTGGATTTTTATGATATGTGGCGATGAATAAATTGTTCCTTGAATCCTAACTGACATCTTTGCATGAAGATACATAAATAATTTCAAGGGGTTTTTGTTGTTGTGTTTTTTTAAAAAAAATTCTTTGAAGAACTGAAACAACCATTGGAATGCACAACCTTTCTTTCCAGCACTGTCTTGTCAAGAGGCAGTCACCTTATTTATGCATCCTTTTATGGTTTTTAACATTTTACATTTTTATGTGAATATTATTTTCTGGAAATAAGCCACAGGAAATCAGGATGATAGTACATAATTCTATGTTAGTATCAGCCAATCAATATTGGGAAAAGCCTATCGTCTTACTTTTAGTTGCAAAGGGATGGTTCATCTTGGAAACTTCTGATGTCTATCACTTTTACCCTATTTCTCATTATTTCCAAAGAGTGGAATTCCTCTGTTCTTTTTCGTAATGTCATCACATTTTAAAATAGCTTGCACATTGCCATTTGCAAATAGAGTATTGTATCCAAAACAATGTTTTCAGTGATAGCTGAATTAAGGATTTGAGCTGATTTAAAATTTCAAATACAACACGAATCATTGAACCCTCCAACAACAAGCTAACCTGATTCTACTGCCACCTATAACTTTAGAGTTGTTCACTGTGAGAAATTTTGTACGCGTTTCTAGTATTGAATCTACTGCACATAATTCATTTGATAAAGGATCATAGGAGTTTGGGTATTTGACAATTTAATTTATAACAACATTGCAGGCATTGCAGTGTTCCTGTGCAGACACAAAAGAGAACTACAAGGACTAATCAGCAAAGGGAGAATAGGATGTTTTGGATCAAGGAAAAGCGTATCCATATTGTGCAAAGGATAGCAACAGAAAGGAAGAGAGTTACCATTTTCACTCTGATTTAGCAATGCAAGTTAGCATGCATTTAAATCCAACATCCTTTCCAGCTGCTGTATCTAAAGTTAGGAATATACTTGTAGGAGGACCAGCAACCCACAATGAAGCGTAAGAATGTCAGCAGCACACTTAGCTCTGATTGCTAGGTCCATGAGCAACATTTTTATGCAAAACTGGTTTTTGCTTTGACTGAAATAAATGGAAAATTTTATTTAGTAAAAACATTAAGCCTAGAATTTTTTAACTTTCACAAAACTGGCAGCTAAATCCAAGAACATATGTCCAATTTACTGTGTGGGCAAGTCATTTCTACAGAACTCTAAAAATAAGTTGTTGTGTATGTTTTCAGAAGGTGGGAGTGACCTTCTGGAGGTACTTGAGCTTTTAGGAATCATCTTCAACAGGAAATGAATCACCTACTGAGTTCACCGTGTTCTGTAGGTATTTCTCGTTCTAAATTTAGAGTCTGTGGGACTAAGTCTCTTCTCACAATTTTTACTTCAGATGTGGGGAATAATCTGGGTGTGGGGCATTGCTTTTGGATTCTACCGCAACCAAAATAATAGTAATACGAGGTATAAAAATAAAAAACTGATCAGTGGAAGTGACTACCCTTTTGTTTCTAGGTACACATATATAATTGTGTGAGACTCATTTGCATTCAAGCTGATTACAAATATCTAAATAAAATGAAGTAAGAATTCCTTGTTCTAGAAGCATCCCGAAGCACCTCTGTCTAAAAGCACTAACTAGCTTCCTGCGTGTTTGATGTTTTCAGATACCTGTTTCTCAGCCCTGCATGGTATTGCCATTCAGTGCACATAATGGCAAGACACAGTAGTGGAAGTACTTAAGGAGTGTTCAGGTACTTAAGGCACCAGCGATTGAAGCCTGTACGCATTTCCTGCCACTGTAATCATATTCTCAGTAGTGTTTTTGCACTGTCCTGGCCTCATCACAAGATACTACAGTTCTTAATTCTTGGTTTCTTGCCACTTGGTTTTGTTGTTACTAATTTGTAGATACCGCATCTAATCAGCTGATTAAAGCTTAGCCATCTACAGCAGGGCCCTCGGCTAGTTTATGCTAATGAGACTTTTCCAGTAACTTTCTCCAAAGTAGAGAAAGGAGAAAAAAATACATTCAGCTTAGTTATAAGCAAGTTCATACCTGGTTCTGTAAGAATTTGCATTGGTAAATGTGACTATAAGAGTAAACAATAGGGAGTGAGCCTCAAGGTTCAGTTCTCTCTTCCAGAAGGAAGAGGGTTTCATTTCTCTGTACTGGAGAAACAGCCCTATTTGATAGAGAGAACAGAAAGGTAACAGTCAACCTGAGAAACCATCACCTGTCCTCACAGTACTGGAGATGATTCCAGGATCTGGACAGCAACATAAATCAGTAGATATTCTTCAGCTGTAGTCTTTGGAATGGGTCGTGTACAATCGTTCATGTAGGCAAGCCAAAAAGACTGGAAAAAAAACCCACTAAGTCATAAGCAAACACTTCTAGTACTACTGTCAGCAATAGCCCCGAGACTCACCCTGCCGTGCCTCCAACACAACCAGTCAAGAGAAGCCCTAGAAGTTGGAGCTTCTTTGGAAAGAAAATCTGCTTCTCATCAGCTTTCAGAGTGAAGAAATACCAAGTGCAACACGGTTTGGGATATATGCTATGATTTCATGGGCAAGCTTCCCAGAGATTGTTTGATGGAACAGAGAAGCCTCATGGCAGCAGGCCAGCTGGCATCCTTGACAGCACTTCATGATCTTTGGAACCCATGAGAAACAAGCAAAACTTCCTCCACAGATGGCTATCAGCCGCCTCCTCATCCGTTCCTCAGTCTGTGACTCTGACATCAATATTTTCATAGTCAGTTCAAAATTCCAGCTGGACCTTCTATGGACATGCACTCTTCCAGCCTGTTGGTAACCATTTCTTCCATTTCTACATGGGCTTAGCTAATGGTTCTTATTGTTGAAAGTCTTAACCCCCAAGCAACAGGGGTTGCATCTTCTAAGGTGAATCTTCTCTCTTCAAAATACCTACCCAAAGCAAAAGAAATAAACTTTGCAAGGGCAAAGTGATTCAGATTCTAACTTGAAGAACAAATAATTTTCCAGCTGTAGTTTCTTTATGTTTGCCCGTGATCTTTGTTCTGTGTTCCTTGAATCCATACTTCAAAATACGGAAAGAATCAATGGTTTGAGAGAGGGACCTCGTATTGCCTGTTAATTAAGATACTTTACCTTTCACAGTGCTGTGAAAGCTGAATTTTCATTTTAGTCTGGCTATGGCAGCATCATACTTGAGTAGAAGAAAAATCAAGATTAATCCTGTCTTGTAACTAGCTAATGTTATGGGCACCCCTCTGGTTTTTGAAAGACTTGTGTAATAGGTCATTGGGATTGTTATCTGGGTTCCTCTGAGGTAAGAGAAATTTATCCCTAGCTCAGATAAGATTCAGCTCCTTTTTACCTCCCTCCCCTCAATCTTTCCAACAGTCCTGACACAAGGCTAAGTCTTATCCCCACAGGAGAAAGGACTTGCTTCAAACTAGCATATCAATTCTGTGCATCTATGAGACAAATTATACAAGACTTCATAGGTAAATAGGAAGCAATTCTAATTTTCTGGTTCTGGGAATTCAGTGCTCCATCCACAGACCGTTTCCATTATTCGTAACTGCATGTGCGGATCACTGTTATAGTTCTTTTGGAAGAGGCATCTCAATATCAAAATATAAACTTGTATCATGAAACAGGGTTTCAATTACAGTATTTGCATTCTTGAAATTTTGTTTTAGAACATCATAATTAGAAGAATACCAAGGGAAAAATAATGTCAAAGCAATGAATAACCTTAATTAGAGGCCTTGCTATACCCTCTGATCCTAACTGATGGTATTCTTGCAGTTTGAATTAAGAGATATCTGATTCACTTTCATTAAGCAATGTTTTGTAAGCATTTCCTTTACTGTTTCTGGTTACAACATCAACTTAATTATAAGAAATTATTTTCCTGGGGAGACACAAGCATAAGCAATGGAAAAAATAATAACTGTAACTGTAATACAAAGGTACTTGCTCTGGGCTTTCTATTCTCCAAAGACACTTTAAAAAGACTGTTCCTCAATTGTCTTTTGGGAATAAGTGGATTATGAAGTAATATGGCAGAGTGAAAATGTTGCATTTCTGTGTGTTGATATGCATTAAAATTTACCATCCTTGATCTCTGCTACTATTCATAAATATTTTCTGGATTCTGTTACTGTCACTTGTACAGTACAGTGTTTCGTTTCATTTCACTGAAAACCTTTTACATAGGGCCAGGAATAGGACCATCATCGGGAAGCTTATTCGCAGAATGTTTCAAGGCTGATAGTGAAAGGCCTATGTGTCTTCTGCATTGAAAATAAAATAGTAGCTCTTTGTCAGACCTCCAACATTGCATATTTTAAAAAAGCTTATTATTTATAACTACATAAGCTTGTGACTTTATACACTTTGCATAGTGTATTCCATATTTTTTAATACATATGTTAGTATTAAATTTGAGTGAATGTAATTTCAGTATGTTTTTCCAACTCATGTCTTAGCAAAGGAGGAAAGAACACTAAGATCTGGTCTTCTGACAGCACAGTATAGGACTAACCCTTGTGTCTTGACAATGTTGAGGCTTTTGTTGTTGCTGTTTTTAAACCATTGCCACTTTCCTAATTAGCTTTTGTCATGTTGTCTTTGAACAGATAAATAACTGAGATCCCTTTCAGGTGTGTTGTCTTTGAGATTAATTGTAAACATCTGCCAGCTGGTGAGGACAGCAATTCTTGTAGTTGTTCAGTAGAGTTCCTGAAAGCATATTAGTATATTTTCTAAAGCCCTGCTTTACAATTTCTTTAAGACCTTAGATTCTGCGTCTGGATTTTTCCTTCCTCTCCTTCATTAACAGTGTGTCCCTGTTTTTATGTGCAATACAGTAGAAAAAGGTAGAAAGTAGAACATGAACAATGTAAAATGAAAATAGTCAATGTTGTATTTCATTCTTAAGATGGCATCAAAATGTTTATGTAATCTGTAGAATCTTTTTCTATTGTCAGTGAGAAAAATCAAGTGAAAAGTTACACTGAAGCCTTTCCTATAGGGAATAAAAGTTTTCCAGTATCACATCAACTTTTGGGGAAAACAGAAGTATTTATTTCAAAGGCCAGTACATGTAGGAATGGATTAAAATACATAAGCAACCTGAACAGATGGTTAAAAATAAAAAGTGGATGGCTGAGAAAAGGTCCCTCTGACATTCACTATTGGAGACAACAGTGTCTGTTAATAAAGCAGAGTTAATTCTATAGCAAGGAGTGAAATATTATTTAATCAGCAGTACTTCATACATAATTCAATTAACTGCCTTCACTCATCAGTATTAACGAGAGCTGGAGCTTGGATTAATGTGCTTGAGCTTCGTAACAGCACTCCCGGTCTACTTAAATGCTGCCAAAACTTAATAAAGCACTGCCAATCAAATTACAGTATCTGAGCCCAGTGCATCAATGTGCTGATATTACAAATCATCCTATGCTCACATCATTGTTTGCTAATTCATATTTATGCTGATCTCTGCACTAAACAGATTAATTAGTGTACAGTGGTAAAACAAGTTAAATTCCTTATCACTTTCTTGATGACGTCTTTAGAATCATTCAAGTTGTTGAACAATAACTATAAACGGTGTATCCATGTACTTTCAAACACGTAATTTCTTAAATATTACCTTGAATCAGATGCATAAATTGCGATAGAGGGATTTCTATTAGTCAGAAAAATAAGGATGCTAAATTAATTTCTGCTTTGGTTCTGAAGAACATTTCTATTGTGGTCTGTGCTTTTCTAGGCACAAGGATCTCACCCTCAGCTACAGTGAACAACCCTGATTGCGCCATTTGCTGCCGCTAATACTCCTTGTGCTTTCTCTCACTCCAGGAAGAGAGAAGGGACAATGAAGGTTTCCAAAATATTTTTCTCTCTGCCATTGAGGGATTTGATTCTCAGAGGCTGATGAGGCTGCCTCAGCAGAAGCTGAGAAAATGATGCTTTAGTATTGTATCACATTCAGTGCAACCTGTGGCCGACCTCATGCAGGAAAATTCAGAAGAGCTAAGCCCATCCTTACAGAACTGCTGAAGGGGAAGGCAGCCTGATGCTGCTTATTCCACCTTTAACTCTCTACAGTCAATCTCTGCTGCCCCTCAGAATGCTTGGCCATGGTTCAGCTGGGTGAATTGAGGCCAGAGCATGGCACCCAAAAGGAGACTGAACTGCTGAAAAGTTCTTTGAAATGTAAGCTCTGGAAGCATTGCAAGCTGTCAGAAGAATCAGAATAAGATAAATGACATTATAGAGAAAACATATAAGAGCATGCTTTTTAAAGTATTTCTATTTAATCTTAACAGAAGAGAAGAAGATGTCAAAGGACTAGGTTTTTATATACGACACGAGTTTAAGGGAAATTTTGTTTAAAAGGATTTTAGAACTGTAGATCATTCAGAAGCATGTTTTGCAGGACAGAAAGGCATGTGCAAGTCACCCTTGACTGGATTCTACTTGAACAGTTTCTGCTGTTTACTTTGCCTGTTGAAAATTGTTCCTGTTGTCTGGAGTATGTGAAATCCGAGGAAATAAAAGGTGTCGTAACTGTTCAGTTCCTCGATTCACGAGGTAAAACCAGCTGAGTCTAAATTTGAAGTGGTGTCATTCTGTTGGGAGCTCTAGCACTGAATTTGGCATCAAGTCTCTTGAGGACAAATGAGGATTATAAAGGGAAGCATAATAAATAAAAGCATGAGACAGCAACCAGAATCTCTCAGAAGATCAGAGAAACAGGGTCTATTAAGTACTATGTGAGGAGGGAGAATATTTATTCTATATGTTCACCAAGTAGTGCCATCTGAAGATTTGGCAATTCATCCGAAAAATATTAGATGGTTAAGGCTAAGTTGGATATATTTTAAAAACAGAAAATAGTACAGAACCAAACCTTCACTTTTTAATGAAGCCAGCACAACTCTTAATTTAAACAAAGCCTCACCAGTTTGGAACCTTTTCCATACAGTTAGTATTTCTCCTTTACCATGTTTTTGGTGGGAGTTTTAACAGCGGAAAATGGAATGCTAAGTTGACAGCAAGTATTTTCTGATCCAAATCATTATCAGAATGGTCCGGTGGCAGAATATCAGGGTTTCAGCACTGTGCAAGTGCCTCACATGTGGTAAAAGTTAATCTCTTAAAGGAACATAAAATGGTGACATTCAAAATAAGATTGTCCAAAAAGATCAGCAAACAATACATGATGTGAAAAGTGCTAATGCAAGTAGTTATTTCCAAATGGAAACAGAAGACTTGGTATGAATGGACTGCACCAGCACGTTTTTCAGCATTTGTCAATGATTTTAAAAGCTGGTAGCAAATACAGCACTATTGACTAGACGTACTCTGAAAACAGAGAGTAAGTAGCTCATGCAATCCACTGTAGCGAAAGAGAATATGGCACTTGCCATGATGGGATGTGTAGAGAACCGTCTGTATCTTAATAGTAACATTGTCAAAAAATCCCCCCTGTGTCAGAAGTTTTAACAGTTATAAAAAAATAAAATAGATCCGCCTGCCAGCCTTTTCTACTTGTGAGTTTTATGCCCTCGGCAGGGGGAGGGACATAGGCTCCATGCTGAATGTCACTGTCAGCCGTAGCTCCAAAGTCAGCTGTAAATTCACAGATCTCAAGGCTAGAAGATGCTGCTAGATAATAGGTATGGATTTTCTGTACATC
Source organism: Rhinoptilus africanus (assembly GCA_013400135.1). NCBI lineage: Eukaryota > Metazoa > Chordata > Aves > Charadriiformes > Glareolidae > Rhinoptilus > Rhinoptilus africanus. Next base: position 27,890 of record VXBO01004616.1, read on the forward strand.
ATGACTGTGTGTCATCCACCTACCACCTGTACTGAACCTAATAATTTGTCTGAATAAAGCACTACTCCATAAACTTTACTGCTGAGCAAACAGCACGCTGTTGGCAACATCATACTTTGCTCTCCCTTTCAGATCATCAAAAGATGACTCAATTACCATTTAAAAGTTTATACTGCCTATGAAGTCAAGGACTGTAGAATTAGTAGTCAGCTTGAATGTGTTTTGAAAAGAGTAAATGTATCTTAATGTGAAGAACTGACAGGTTTGCATGTAAATGTTAAAGGACAAGCTGCAAGCCCCTGTTCATGATAATTTTAACTGGCGTTATGTATACAGTGAATAATGGGCAGATGAAAATGACAGATTCTGTCAACATTTAAGAGGGGATGATCATTCTGGTAATGAAGAGAACATTTGAAGAAGCCTGCCTAGCTTATGCAGTTGCCCAAATTCAGAGACACCCGGATTCAGAGATTCAAACAGAGGAATTTGAGATCATAATTTATTTTTGTTCTGGAAAAGTCAAGGCAAATGGTAAAAATAGTAATTACAAATATGCCTGTGAAGGTTAGCTTATTTTGCTTTCTAAAGAGCTGTGGCAGATATTTGGCTCTAAGATGCTTTTCTTTCATGGCAAAATTGTAGGGAAGCTGCCTTAATTGTATGTTTTGTTTAATGTTGAGCCTAAGTCCATAGTGTTGACATCATCTTGTTTAAGGAGTGAAAAGAAGCTTACTTAATTTTAAATCTATTTATTGTGCCCAGTGCTGTCTGCTCCTGTACAGTCAGTGTCCAGAACAGGCATTCCCAAATTCAGGATCTGTAGAATTTGGTTTTTAATGCAAAATTCAATAGGGTTTCTTTACAATTTAGAAATGCTGACGTACAAGGGATAACAAGATCTAGAAAAAAGAAGAAAGAATTTTAAAACCCCTTTGACAAACGCAGGAATATCAGTTTATTTAATTAAACCTTATTCATGACAAAATATGGGGATATGTGTGCAGATTGAGAAGTTAAATGTATTTATGAGTTTCTACACTCCCATCTTGAGAATTATTAAATGTTAGCCACGTGTTATTAAATGTTAGCTGTGGAGCATACTGTCAGATACTGCTTTAGTTTAAAGAAAAACATTCAAAGATCTTTTTAAGAGAGTTCAGATAGCACAGCTGAGTTAGGGAAGACATGAGTATGTAAGTGTGAGAGCAGACAGGAGTAGACAAGCTACCTGCATTCATCTGGCATCAAGGTAATACACCAAAACTAGCCTAATAGATTGTTTGTTATGATCAATTTTTCATGAAACTTAAACTACAAATACAAGGTAAATATCGAAGAATCAGCTTAAAAATAAACTAAATAAGAATATCTGGTGTAGTGCAAATTAAGGGCGGGTGGTTTGGGTTTTTTTTGTATACAGGTTACTGAGTTGCAGTCTTACATGTTACTTAAAAGTACATTGTGACAGTGATCTAGTGGTAGTTCACATCAGATCTCTGAAACAGAAATTATCTTCTCCTAGGTTTGGGTGTCCTTGTCGGGTGGTTTTCACATTGGTTGGGTGTCCATTTGCTTTGCAATGCCAAAGTGAGTTTTTGTGGATCTTAAGGTCTAGGATTTAATGTCCATCTGGTTTTACATGAGTATGAATGAAATTTCCTGCAGAAAATATGAGGACGAGCACCTTCTCCTCAGTTACAGAGAGGCCAACCATGATTTTAGCAGGAAGTGCAAGTCTACATTAGAAGTAGATGAGTAATACATACACATAATGAATGGTTTCCAGGAGGAATCTTGAGTCCATCAAAATGTATTGGGTTTTTAATACTGTTAACATCTGTTTTAAATGTGAGCATAATGCACCTTCAGCCTATGGAGAGTAGTGGTTGCCTTGGAAGTAATATGTTTGTTTTGACTGCAGAAAATAATGTTCATCTGCTTAATGAGTTATAGAGCGTTTTCAGACTTTTAAGGAGTTACAAGTGTTACCTCAGGGAAAAGAGATCTTAAAGAAACCTTACTAGGCCACAAAAAAGCTGTGCTTCCTAGTTTTTCAAAGAAATGTCTAGGACTGGAGACCTCATAATCAATGGCATCTTTGGAGATACACAGGCAGGTCCATGATGACTGCTGTGGACTTGTACATTAGGCAGCCCATCTGAACTGCTTTATCCAGGCAACATTTCATAAGCACTTTTGATTTAAAATGCATCATAAAATCCTTCCACCAATGATGGCAGCAAGAAGTTTCAGATGGTATCAGAGAAGAAATTTCACAGAGGTTACAGTTTATGGAGTTTTTTCTTCTGCAAATTGGAGTGTATTTTTTGAAGGAAGAGAAACTGAAAATGGGCAAACTTAATTGTGTGAACAAAAAGAGAACCTTCCTCAGCCACTTGCAAATATCCCCTCTGTTTAAAACATGTCCACTTTGATTTTGCTACACAGCAAAAATAGAACATGCATGAAACATGCCAAAAAGTAGAAGTTAAATGGGGAATTGCAGAGACTGTAAAAGACAGCATAAATTCGGAATTAGATGTGGATAATTTATTTAGCATCTTTCAGTAAGTGATTTGTATTCAAAATGTACCCGTAGTTCAGGGAAGCGCTTAACTGCAAGCACTAATTGTATTTTAATAAAAGTATTTTGGTCAGAAAAGGCTAACTTATAGCTATGGCTTTTCTGAGGAAACAAAGTGCTGAAGAATGTTTTGCTAAAGAAGTTATTGAAGTTCTTTGAAACAAGTACAAAAGAAGAAACAAGACGGAACTTTAGAAAAATCTAATACCACATGATTTGCCACCCAAAACCCATCAAGACATCCATTTTGTCTCACCAAGAGTAAAAGTGTTTCCCACAAAGCCAGATAATTTGCTATTGTTAGCTACTACTTTCTTGTTAGGAAATATTCAGTGCGGAAATTGTTTCCTTTTGAAGCTGTTATGATTTTCAAACTTAGGATGTGTTGCCACTGAAATCATCACAATGAGGTTTTGAAAGAGTGTTTATTACTAAAAACCACAGTCGTAGCAAGTCAGTGGAGTAACAAGAACACGAGGCATCTCACCCACAAACACAGCAAAAAGTACTACTTCACATCTTAAGACTGAGGAGAAAATCACTGGGCCAAGTCCCAAGAAATGATGTATAGAGACCATTTTCCTACTAAATTGGCCACAGTTAATGCTACAGAAAATAAATTAATACTCCTCTTGTACATTAGGTAGTAGGCTCGTTATAAGTGGTCCAGGAATTGCCATTCTATTGCTCCGCTGGTTTCCTTTGGCAGCATAACAGATATATCTGTTACCCTAGCTGACAACAGCTAATAGTGCAGAACAAAGAAAAAGCATCACTGTTGATGTAGGCAAAGCTTCCAATGACAATTGCCTGACTGGGACTCAGACTTTGCCCTGTTCTCTTGTACCACAATTAAATAGCCAAGGTAGTTCTGGGTAGTTCACTTAAGACTTTATGAAGACAGTGGTTGCTAGCACTAGCCATGAATATTTTATTGGTTTTTATTTTGCTAAGGTCTTGTGACTCACATTCAACTTTCTGCTTAGACAGAAAATATTTCTGAAACAAGCACTTTCCATTTTCCATGTAACAGGCTCAGTCTTATCTGTTAAAAAAGACAGGCAGGCAGACTAGAATAAGTTTAGTCACGGCACGTAGTTTATAGTTGCTAAACCACTGTTGCTCTTGCGCTAAGGTGAATGCAAACCAAGAGGGATTTTTATTTCAGTGTGTACCACTACAGTTCAGCAAAATTTCTACAGCTGTTTGAAAAGTAGGGTAGGAACTGAATTGTTTTTATTCTTGAAATACCTTTCTTACAGCTCAGATAAAAAATTCATTGTATGTATTGTTGTGAGAGATCAAGATAGAATGCTTTTCTTAAAAAAAAAAAAATCCTATTTGTCCTGTCAAGTCTCAAAAAATCATTCCATTTCCTGTCTGTCTGGGACAGTGCAGAAACTCCGTTAAGTAAACCAGAAAGAAATACAATTTTCATTCTGTGCCTAGTGTTTACTTTTCTTTATTTGGCTAGATCATACTGGAAAAAACTTGAGAGTGAACTTCATCTCCAGTGAATGGGTATTTGTACATGGCAATTTTAATGGGATTTATGATTACTGACTTAGCTTTGGTAGCTTTGTGTTAGAGGAAGTTTAAACAGAAACAAGAACATTAAAGACAGCTAATCTGTACTTACTAAGCCTTCTGGATATTACTTCTGCTAGAAGTGCCTAAGCAATACTAAAGCGTGTTGCCATGTACCTAAAACACACCAGGCCGTTACAAACAAATAAGTGTTATATTCATGAATAACACAATTTGTATTCACTTTTTCAATGAGAGCACAAACTGAAATTGTGTCAACTAACACTAAATGTATCAGCTAATATAATTTGTGTTTTAAAGAAGTACTTCATTTTTTATTAGTGTTAAAGCCAGACTAGTGCACTGATAGAAGATACTGGCCAATATACAGAACCAGTTTGCTACGGTTCTAAATGACCATTTGACAGGTGAAGTTTCTCTGTTGGTTCAGGGAGAAGATTTACTTCAGTATGTTTCTTCAACTAATTCAAATTAAAATGGAAAAAAAATCAAGTGGGAACTTAAGACAGAAATTTTTTATTCAAAAAAATTCAGTAAAAAAGGTTAAGAGCTGGTAGTTCCAAAGCCTAAGGAATTACAATTAGCTAGTTCAATTAGTCCTATTTCCAGGATTACTGTGTTCCTATTTTGATTCCTAAAAATAATCACAAGCCTGTGACAGAGAGGTCAATTTAAACTTGTATTTTCAGTGATTATGAAGCTACATATTTTGCCAGTAGCTTTTTTTGGATTACTTAGGTATTTGATAATCATATTCATAATAAATTTTGGAGTGATTTAGGAGCTTGGATCAAGAAGAAGGTACTTCTGACATTAGTCATCTTTGCAGCCTTCTCCATGTATGTGGCCATAAATTTTCTAAGCCATCTGGATATAACCATTTAACACTTTTCTTCTTAAACCTCTTTTTCTCAAGTAAGTTGTGATTTTATCCTTCTACTGCTAGAAGAATGCTGCTACATCAAATGCTGTATCCACAGGCTGAAATTATTCAGAAAATAAGATGTATTTGGTTCTGTATGAAGGTCACAAGTAATAAAGCCTCCAAGGCACTATCTTCCAGTGAATCTTTGCTGCCAAAAAGGCAACATACATTATCTTTTACATGTCTCCCTTGGAAGCAATTGATGCTCATTCCTTCTGAGCTCTTACAGTCTCTGGCAGAGAGAAATAGGCTGTCGGGAGTGTTTCAGAGCTACGGGCCTTCTGTTCTCCCCATGACGCACTGGGAAGTAGATTATGGTCTTTAGGCCTGTGAGAGATTTTACAATTCTGCATTCTGTGTATTGCACCTCTGACTAGTGTCCCCACTGCTCTGCTAAAACGGTTGGGTGCTGCTGTGATGCTCTTCAAGGTGGACCAGTTCCCTTGCAGACTGGATGATGCCCATGCACTGCTGTATTGCTCACATAAATAGTGTGCTTGCTACTGTCATTTTTCACAAGCTGAAATAAGGCATTAGAAGCCACAGAAAGAAAATGTCACATGGTTATTGCCTTACAAACTTATGCCACCTGCCAGCACTGGTCAGATGAGCAGCATTTCTTGTAGTGCTCTGTGATTGACGCTAGTATGAGACGTGCATACACACCCGCAGCTTAAGAAAACAGTTAGCTAATGAAGGGCTCTAGAAGATTACTGCCGTACTGAACAGCTTTTCAGTCATAGTTTGTGGAGTTGCTAGCTGGAAATAATAGAGGGCTCTCCTTGCACTAACTATTTGATTTAACCTTGAGCACATACCTGACATTCACAACTCAGTTAGTCCTATTGGCTTTCCACATCCAGGCGGTACACTTCCATTTATGCACTGATGCCAGCATAGCAGCATGTTTCCAACTCTGTCTTACATCAAGAGGCAGCAGCCACTCCTTGCCTGTTACCTGCATCAATTCTTGCTGATGCCTTCAGAGCAAATTTGATCCTATGATTCAGTTGCTAGATTGAGTTGTGTGTTTGCCTGCAGTCGGAAGCTCCCAAAGCATTTTGGGAGAGTCACTCTGTGCCTGCGCCTGTATGTGTTAGCAGTGAGATCAGAGTAGAAACAGCAATAGCAGTGTATGAGGGTCACACAAGGGCATAATGGTGTCACCCTACAACACTGAGGGGAGACAGGTCCTTTAGCCCTCATCTTTAGAGCAGCCATACTGTTCTGGCACTTTGGCTTAGGCTAATGGTCTCCTTGAGCTGTTTTCAAGTAATCCTCTCTGAACAGCCTCTCCTGTGGGTCTGTTCCCTGACCTGATGCTCAGTCCTGTAGCTACTGGCCTCCAGCCAGCAGCTGGGAGACTGCCGCGATGTGTAGCCCTGCTTTATTGCACAGCCTCTGTGCCTGTCCTTCTCTGGCTCCTTGTTTGTGTAATCCCTGGCCTCTTCTCCCCCATCCATCAAGGCACCATCTACAAGGAGACTGAAGACACTGAACTCAAGGGCAGGACTAATCAGGTCCTGCCCATTTCAGATCCTCGGCACAACATGAAAACCTTTTAAGAACACTTGATCTGCCCTCTGGTGGCTAATTTTAGATGGAATAATTATGACAATACCTTGGCATCATTTAATCACCACCGCTGATTTCGTAATACATTGTAGCACTTGAGAAAGCCATTTCTTAAAGAAATTCAAGCATTAAAAAAAAATCACGCGTGTCCTGGTCTGACATACTTTGATTTCTTAAAACCAAAGATCTAGTACCTGTAATGTAACTAAATAAGATATATATATATTTTGCAGATACTTGATCTAAAATTTAGACAGCAAAAGCGTATGAGTGTAGAGACCAAAATCTATATTCTGTGCTAAGTTCAACATAAATTTCAGGCCCTACAAGCTGAATCTGTAACTACTGAAACTTGCAGGCTATCTTCCTTTTTTTTTTTTTTTTAAAGAAGTTTTGTAGAGCGCACATCCTGCCTCCCCTACACACTGCGCCCACGCTCCGGACTGCCCTCCCTGCCCTGCTTTGTAGATTCCTATCCATATCTATTCCTGCCACATCCAGCCCACTCTCCTCCCTTTTTCCACTCCCAAGCAACACCTCGAGTACCTATTTGCCTTTTTCCCCCCCCTTCTGTTTTTTGGGAGGTTAGAGTGGGGTCGGAGGATTTGTTCATTTGCAGACAGAACCAGCTTGAGAACCTTCCCAGTTAGCCTGTCTGATGGGAGTGATGCAGAACATTCCTCCGCGTTTGACTACAAATACAGAAACTTCAAAGTAAATGGGAAAACACTCACAGGTATCATTAAATACACATTTGGGTGAGTATTTAAGAACCTTCACAGCCTTGTGGAAACCAATATATTTGCAAAATGTTTCCTCACTGACAGCAGAACTCAGCAGTTTCATTTGCTGTATCTGTCCAAAAGCAGCCTCAGCAAGATCAGCCAGGTTGTTTGGAAGCTCAGATTCACAGCAGAATTCAAAACTGAATGCATTAATGGACCAAAAGTTCTGAAATATGACCTTGTCTTTAAAAAATTGCAGTATATTTGAGCAACACATGTGGCAATTAATCCAATAGTAGAGGAATTCCTAGTAATGGCAAGTTCATGCAGGATATTAAAACCAGAAAACTTATTTGAATAATAATTATGCTAAAACTTGAGTAAGCGCATAGGATGTGCCTTGCATTTGCTACAAAAGCCAGTAGGAGCACGGACAAACCCACATGAATAGCTCTAACGAGCAGAAGGAGGTTTGGAGTTTGAAGGAGGAGGATGTGTATAACCCCAGGTGTCTCTCCTGGTATTTGTTACATTTTAGCTGTTTGGTGAAGATGAATAATTTAATTTTTTCTGTAGTTTGTATGGTATTTATAGTCAGTCTTACAACAGTGCAGTTTCTTTCCCCTTTAAGAAGTTACTTCGTATTTATGTTGTTTGTACAGACACCACACTGATAGAATTTTCAGATTATGTAAGTGGCCCAGTTTTTAAAGAAAAAGTGAATCCTTTCCCATCTTCCCCTTTTTTTCCACCCAATTTCAGAGAATGCACTTCAGCATTTCAGAAAATTAGGCCAATAATGGCCAGCCTACGCTCATTATACTAGTTACCACCTGACACTCAGCTGATGGATGATACAGGGGTGTGTTGGGTAGGAGACACACTGTATAGGAAATACAACTATTTGTCCCATGGTGTGCACACAATACAGAAATCAGATAATGTGGCCTCAATAAAAATAACAACCTTGCACTCAGCTATCCCCTTACATCTCAGACAGTAATTCCCGTGTAAAGAGTCTGTCAAGTGTTGTAGAGACCAGTAAGGCACAAACACTGTTATTCAGACGAAGGAGAGCAGACAAGTGAGGCTCATCTAGAAGATCTTTAGTTACTGGGACTCCCGTGCAGCCAGGTTCTTCTTTAGTCAGAGGGACCACTACGCCTTTTCTGCTTCTGCCTATTGCACACCCAGAGTAGCAGAAATATCCCAGGAATTATTTCAAATGAATCACTTGGTACAAGAGAGCTGGATTCTCCCTAAACAGGCAGGTTTTCCTAGGTATCGATTAAGCCAGCTTCTGTGCACAGCAGCAGCTCCTCCACAGAGGCTGTGTGCCACATGCTATTTGTACAACATACTACGCTAGCAGTGACCAGTTTCTTCCTCAACAGGCGTACCAGATCTTCAGAGTGTAACTGCGGTTAGGAAAAGCAGTAGATCACTTGGTGAAAGATCAAGCACTGGACAGCAATTCGCTGAATAGCGTGATGTAACAGCAGAGGAGAGGCCTCAAGGTTTCTTTCCATTCCAAAACGTTTGCAGTAATGCCTCTGTTTAGAGTTGTGGCTTGGAAGTACTATGTTGGACTTCTAAGAGACTAGTATTACCCAGACAACTTTTTTTTGGCCTGTGAGTAAGTGCATCTAGTCAGCTGTCCTGAGGACTTCTGGCCTTTCCAAGAACAGTCAAAGTTAGAGTTTTGGTAATCTCACTGTGGAAACAGCATCCCCAGGCAGGGACAGAGCCCTGTGGAACGGGGTCAGAGAAATCTGATTACTCCAGAAAATACCAGAGCACGGAACATCAGTGTTTCTGTCTTGAACTGTCATTACAGATATGAACTGCAGCTCTCAGTGGTGAACTCTGTGCTTGCTCCGTACTTGTCTTTGCAAGTCAGCGGCGCCAGGACATTTCTGCATTACTTGCTGTCATCAGCTCTAAGAGTCTTGTGGGAAACAGAAGTAGTGCATAGCTACAAGTAATTCTCAAGAGGGTGCTGTCACACACACAAATGTTTTGGAGAATGGGGCCGGTTAACCCTTATACCTCAGTGCCTGCTTTCTCCAAACTGAATCCCTTAATGCCCTGCAGTTTCAGAATGTGATGCTCATTAGATTCATCCAAACAAATGAAGTGCTAACTGATGCAGATATGTACTGAATTCAGCAAGAAATAGTTAAATTCCAACATACTACCTGAGAGTTATGTTTTAGAAGCACTGGGATATCCAGAAAGAGCACTGTTGATAGACTAAATAAGCTGTCTTTTGTAGGGTTTTGTGTTCCTTCTTTCATTTATATTTTTCAGAAAAAGGATCAATAGTATCCCAAAGACATTAAAATAAAGCTGAATCTACACAACAGAACTTAAGTTATCTGCTGGATAAGCAGTCTTTCCCCATTCCTTAAAACAATAAGTTCCAAATTACTTTTCTCTGAACAACTTTCTCCTGTGTTCCAATTTCATCTGTATAAAGCTTTCTTCACTTTTTTTTCCTGGATCTTCTTTAAAACTTTAGATCTCACTCACCCTGCCTCAGAACCATAGGGCTGGAAGGGCCCTCTGGAGATCCCCCAGTCCCACCCCCTGCCAGAGCAGGGTCACCCAGAGCAGGGGGCACAGGAACGCCTCCAGGCGGGTTTGGGATGTCTCCAGAGACGGAGACTCCACCACCTCCCTGGGCAGCCTGGGCCAGGGCTCTGCCACCCTCAGGGGAAAGAAGTTCCTCCTCATGTTGAGGTGGAACTTCCCATGGTCAAGTTTGTGCCCGTTACCCCTTGTCCTGTCCCTGGGCACCACTGAGAAGAGCCTGGCCCCATCCTCCTGACACCCACCCTTTCAGTATTTATAGGCATTGATAAGGTCACTCCTCAGCCATATTTTTCTAGACTAAAGAGACCCCAATCCCTCAGTCTTTCTCCATAAGAGAGGTGTTCCAGTCCCTTCATCATTCATTTTAATCTAAACAGCCAAAGTCCCCAGTTTTAGAGCATGAACCACAGCACAAACAGAAAAACAAAACATGAAGAACTATGAAGAGGAAAGATTACTTTTAGAGATAGCTCAATAGCATACAATAGCTCAAAAGCTGGGTTTCCCACATTTCAGTGCAAAGCCTTATTTTAAAGGGTAGAACAACCATCACGGATTTTTTGCATTTCATCTTTTTCCCTTTCAGTCTGTGTTTAAATCTGGGCCAAGTTCTCCCTCATTTCCACCCCACCCCCAAAATACAATAGGTATCAGGCAAACATAGTTGTGATTGCCAGCTTGTTCTTTGCCTGCTTCAAGGGGAAGCTGTTGAATCCAGCACTTACTGATGACTGAGGGACTGACCAGACTTGATTAAAAACAGCCAGCTGAGCGGTAAGGAATTGAGGCAGCTAGTTACTCATACTGGCAGCTCAGGCACTGGCAGATGTAATAAGGGAGCCCAACAAGTGGCTGAACGGCAGACACAGGCCCTGATCCAGTCCACGTGGATGCTCAGTGTCTTGTGCTGAGAAGAGGGTGAGAGGGTGTTGCCTTCCTCCCCTCCCCATTCTCATTTTTAGCTGTTTTACCAAGGAGGATTTCCTTTACCCAAGACTGATGTTCTAATGAGCAATCTGTGCCCACTCCACTAAACATTGCCATTTATTTTTAACCTTTCAACCAAACTGTCTTTTAATCTGTTTCAATTTCCATTTCTTGATACAGTTATGCTAGACCTTTCATCAGCAGAAACTTCACTAACATTACACAGAAAGGCAGTTTTCCCCAAGACTGTATATGATTAGAATGAGAGAGAAGCACATTAAGTTTTCAGAATAGTACTAACAATGACCCCAGAAAATGGCTTAGTTTTGGACCTGGATACTTCTCTGCCTATAGATACACACCTTCCTACTCCAGCAGTATTAATAGTGCAAGGAGAAGAGAATATGAAAAGCATCTTTTTAGCAACTATTATCATAAAGTAGTATTTAATTGTATGGTTTTAGGATATGTGTTAACTTGCCACAGTGGCAGAAAAAAAAAATCTAATTACATCCTGTTGTAGAACTGCTCTTTACCCCAAGATTAACATAATGTATGAAAGTGAATTAGTCTGATTTAACCGGTGTGGTGAAAGAAGTGGTAGTGTTTTCTACACTGGTATCCCAAATGTGTAGGTGAAAATAAGTAAAAGCTTTGCAAGGTGAGAGGTCACTAATTGTGATTGCTAAGTACTTTTTTCCAGGTAATACTCTTAATTGAAGGGAATGTTTAATTAGGCAGAAATAAGCAGCTATAATTTAAAAGGTAAATTGAAGGATGTCTCTAGTAAAGACATAGCAGAAATTTTAAGACGCTAAGATTCTGGAAATATACTTTCTTTTAACTCCTCATTTCCCCCTTCCAGTTTTCTCTTCTTTCTCGTTTAGCCAGTGCAGTTATTGAACTGTTCCTGTCATCGATAATCCTCCATACAGAGGGAAGATGACATTTGAACAGACCGGTAAATAGCAGTATGTAATACGACGCTGTTAAAGTTCTTCAGAATTTTCTTTTTTTTTTTTTTAATATCTTTCAAGATTTATTGATGAAAAAAAATTAATATTTTTCACCACCTTTTGAATAATGGTAATGCTGTCTTACTCTCGAGGATGTATTTCAGCTATCAACTTTTTTGCTCCTTAAAAAGAAATCAGAATACTTTCAGTTCTCAAATTTGAAACCATTGTGATAATGTCTAATATTACTGCGGTCTAGAGATTTCTGTGACCAGTTACATGAATACCATTTTATACTCTGTCATTTCTTTGGTGTTTCTGATTTATCTCTCAAAGCCTTTATGACTTTACATTTGGCTTTTATGTAGAAGCAAAACAGGTCATGTGGTTATCCAGAGGCATTAGTATGGTAATTTTCTTCAAGTTGAGTAGGTGGAAATAATTAATGGACTGCTTTATTGATGTACATAGATAGCTGATTCTCTCTGTGGTTTCAATTCCCAGCTTCAATAAAGTAGCTTGAGATTTTATCTGAGGGACCAGTAATTACACAGGGCAAGAATAATTGCTGCACAAATACAATCTGATTGTGTTTTATGCTGTTGCCAGGGCTGATGTTAAAGCTTAAATATATAAACAAGGATCTGCTGCATGAATAAGTTGACCCCTTTTATTTAAACTCATGAACTCTAGAGTAACTTAAATTGAGAAAATCTGCACTCTTGAAAGTTGAGCAAACTTCAAAGAGGAAGTTATAGTCTTAGTGCAGTACAACACAAACAACTTTACTGTCTCAACTAGACTTCATCTCCTATTATTGACAGTGCCCACTAGCAGATACCTTGGGGAAAATAAGCACCTATAAAAAGAAACACCATAAAAATTGGATCACATTTGCTACTTTTTATTTCTCTCTGAGACTGATGCAGATTTTAAGTGAGGATTTTGGCAATTCAAGTGACTGTGGTTTTCATCCTAGAGTTCTGGCCGACGCTAATCAATTTGTTCAGTTTATCAATTTATACTAAAAGTCATTTTTCTGATACTTGATTTTGAGGCAGTTTCTCAGATTCATTCCCCATAAAGAAGCTCCTGTGTGGGAACCTCCCTAGGCACCTTTGTAGCCATAAGGAAAAGAACTTGTAGAGCTTTGCTGCCACAATCTTTCACGTGCTCCTTTTACAGCTTGAGCATCAGCTGGCCCTACAAACTCAGATGGGATCCTCACCTCTCATGCACTTGACAGCAGTTTTTATGCCTTTAGCAAATTGTTCTTCAGTATCTTCTTTTGGCTTGTCTTACTTTAGTTTTATATTTAACCTGTCAGAGTTTATAATCTTTTCCATTCTTACTCTTTGGACACCATTTTTTGAAGGATACTCTCTTACTTCTAGACACTCCCTTTTTCAACAAGCTTCCTCATTTTTATGTAGTATTTGATTGGGTTACACAAAAAACAACTACACAAGGGTTTTAATTCTTCTAAAGATGCTGACTGCAATGAATTTGGTTATTACAAACTGTTGCTTCTGTAGTTACTTCCTAAACCAGAGTCCCTGCATTGCTCAGGCCTAAATCAGGTGTTGTTTCCTCAGTGAAAGGTTTGCACAGTTAACACTGTTTTAATGTCCTACTTACTCCAAGTGCCCAGTGCAGAAAGCATCATCATCAGATCAGTGAGGCACACACAAGGTGGACAGGGGGTTAGTGGCAGAACAGTCTCCACTTATATCTAGTTCTGAGGATGGCTGTGTTTTAAAACATACTTTTCTCCCAGATATCTTATTCTCTATTTGATTTGCTGCTGTATTATCTCATTTACTTACATGAGGTACACAAGGAACAGAGTAGAAAGTCTAGTGTGTTTTTCCCTGAACTTGGAAGCTGTACCGAGAAATACGGAGATATTTCCTGGATGTTACAAAACTTTGCAATGATAGAAATCATTTGCCTACCGTGCACAAAACATTGCTTTTGTTCCCAGAGCAGCAGTAAGTCATGTGTGTAACCAAGGTTAAGCACTTTTAACAAAAGGTATCTTAACAAAAATAATCTGTTGAGCTCAGGATAAGAGAACCCAGAAAGATAATGCAAATGTGGGAGGAGGAGTGCGGAGCAGGGAGGGGGAAACAGGATTCTCTGAAAACATTGAACAACTAAGAATGGCTCCTGCCAGTGATTCATCATAGCACAGAACAGAGATCGAAGCCATACACCAGTACAAAAGCAGGGAGAGAGATGGCATTTTAACCTAAATAAATTCTCATTATGTTCTCTGGCTTAGAAACAAAGATTATTATTTTGGTGTAGAAACCCTGCAAAGCGGCTCTCTGCAATTGCAGGCACCGTTCAAAGTAAATGCAAGTATCTTTAAGGACTCCCTGGATTGTGAAGTTGAGAGCTGGTGGGGTAGCACTCCACCAGGTATGGCATGGCCTCCTCGTCTTTCTCGGTCCTCTCAGACTGGGAAGCACAGCCAGGACTTGAATGCAGCAGACACAGCCCAGGGCAGCTTTGCTACCAGGTGAACCCCAGGAGCGCTCGGTCTCCATAGGCAGCTGTGCTGGGGAGCACCGAGTCATCTCACCCTGCCCCAAGCGATGCCTCTGTTCCCTTCTGAGCTAGACCAAACTAACTCAGTCAGTGCATCACGAGGACTCTTCAGAAAGTGTAGCAGAGGAATTCCAGCTACGAACTCCTTATGGCTTTGCTAAGAGCAAGATGCAGAAAGAGAGCATGGAGTAGAGCTCTGAGAAACTTCTTTATACATAAGCCTCAACAGCCAGACAAGTAATTAGAAGACAGTGCTTAAGTGTCCATAACCCTTTCGTGACCTGGACCAGCATCATTTTTTTTTCTATGATCAAGTAATATTTAAGATGTTGTACACAGCCTGCACCTCTAATCCTATCCTGGGAAAACCACTGCCGCCTCTCACAACATGGGTGCAGACTGTTACATGCCCATCAACACACACTGTAGACAGTACATTACGCTTATCTGCAAGTCTGCTGTACCTACAGAAGGGCATCCTTATGGAACACTGTTCACTCATTGCTTTTCTCTGGAGAGAGGAGGCTTGTATTTATTTAGGCAAATCCTTGGTACTCATCACTAGAGAATAGCATTCAATCCTTGCTTTATTGTTCTAGCCACTATTATTTCAGTGTTGTTATGCATAGGTTTGGTAAAAGCCATCAGAATACCTCATTCTATTGTGTCATGCTGATACTGGAGCATCTTCATATATCTCAATATAAATTGTTCCCAGTAAATTGAAAAAACAAGCAGCTGCAATAAGATACAGACTGTATAAGGACGTCAGAGATTTTTGCATAGGTATAAAATATAAGTAATCCCCTTTGCCTTCTTCCCAGATAACACACCCATGAAAAAAAAAGTCTGTTGTCCATAGTGTGCCAACATACAGAGAAAATAAACTTTGAATTTATCCAATTTTCTTTCTGTTACGAGAAGGTTGAAGGCATGACAACAGTCAGACAAAAACTTACCACCTTATGTCTATACTTGCAACAAATCAGGTCTCAAGCAGTATAAATTTAGGGGGATTTATAGACGAAGGCAGAGATGATATTATCAGTATACAGAAGCTTTTGGTAGAATAACCGGTAGCTAGATAACCTTGCTAAATGAGATTGTAAGCTAATATGTGGGCTGCATGCAAACTAGCTTGTAAGAGTAACTCCTGTGCAGCGCGGGGGCCAGGCTGCTGCCTGAAATGCTTCAGAGGACCACACAAAACCATGCAGCATATGCCCACTCATCCATGACTAGATTTTTCATCAAAATGCAACATAATTGTGGGGAAGGAGATACATTTCATTAATGACTTAACCCCTAGGAGAACCTTGTCTGTTAGCTAAGCTGGAATAGTAAAATAATGACTATTTGTATGTTTTCCTAGATTCATACACTAATTCCTTTAGACTAAGCAGTTAATTCAGCACTTGTATGTAATTTAGGCCTTGGTTTCCTACATGAAGCCTCCTTGGATTTTTCCATTATGGTTCTGAATACTTTTCTGTTACTTCCAGCATCTAAGCAGCAGCACTAATTACTTTAATTAAATGTAATCAGACATTAACATTGCATAATATCCCCATCCCCTAGTTAACTTAAGCATGCAGTCTCAGGTCAGTCATCCTTAATTAACCTTCAGTTAAAGTATAAGCAAAGTCGTCCTGATCACTGGGGTGTTTACCATTGCTACGCTTTCTTTCTGTCTAACCACACATAACAGAGCCAGCAACAGGCACGTACTGGAGATGTTCTTCAGCATGAGCTTCCCAGGCATTTAGAAAGAAATCAAAGACTACAACGCAGACTTACGTGTCTGGGTGACAAGTCTAACCTTTGCAGTGCAGCATCACGACATGGGAGCTCCACTTTCTTGACTTCCCGGTGGTGGCCTGGTGTGACAGGCATTGCACAGAATGCAAGGCTGCCCTGTCAAAAACAGAAATAACATTATAAAACATCTCCTCATAGCAGCTATTTTCCAGTGCAGCTTTTCTAGGACAGTCTCAGCTACATCATAAATTCTTTAAGTAATATGAACCTGAAGATAATGGACTGTGCTGTTCGGCTTGCCGTTTTATTGCACTTACCATGCCTAGTTTGTTTGTTTATTTTTAAAAGCTGGCTAAAGAATAGGTTTTAGTGATACCAAGAGTATTTCTACACAGAAGATTTGATTTTAGTAATACTAGAAACCATTCAAGCAATAGATTTCCTTTTTAATATTTTCCCTCTTGAACCTACAGCTCTGAAGTTTCTTTTATTTAGTTTTTTTTAATAACAAGACAGAGGGATTTATCAAGGGAAACCAGGCTGTTTCAGTCAGCCTAGACTTATTTTAGACCTCAGCATAAAGAGGGACTTTTTCCTCTGTCAAAACCTCAAGCAAGATCCTATGGTATTTCTCTTAAGAAAAAGCACAAATAATTAAGTGTGCTATATTTTATTTTTAATTGCATTATATTTATTTTATTAAATTTCAAAGCATCAGCAGTATCATTTAGCACACTCTGGAAACTTCTGTAGCTTTTTAAGTCTCCAGTGGAAGTGGGAATTGACTGGTAGGGTAAAGGGAGAAGCCAAATAAATTTTTAAGACTATGATACCTATTCATTTTTCATTTGCCTGATCATGCAAAGCTTTACTTATTTTGAAGGCCTTCCATCTGATCTTCTAGAAGGTGTTTGCACACAGCTTAATTATTCAAATAAAAGATTACTGACATAATTTGATGTGGGTATCTGCAATTCCAGCCATTTTGTGTGCTGTTCCCTGATCTTTGCCTTCCCAGAGCCATAGAGCATTACACTATCATCTCTCCTTATAGATTTCATTCAGTACATACTATGAGTAATTACTCATTTTGGGGTTTGCATATGAGCTGATTTTATTCTGTGTCAGGTGCTAAGAAAAGATATTTCACTGCTGAATTTAAGGTATTAGTAATGCACATTCACTTGAAAACTGTTCACTAGGGAACACAAGGAAACTAAGCTTTGCTAGGCATAACTTGTCAATTATGGCTGGGCCACTTGGATCCCTTCCGGGCTGTTTGAGCTCACCTGCACGTGTAGCACCTGTAGATGCAGACAGACTAGCAAAAAAAAAGAAGCAGCTTCACCTAAAAATTGAGTTTTCATATATTTTGTAATAAAAGTAACATCTGTGGACAACAGCTTATGAACTACTAGAACAGGCAGATACTGAACAACTGCAAAACACTTCCCATCACTTCTGGATAGGTTCTTGTGCTGAGGTTTTACAGTGCAAGCAATAGCCTAAAAAGAACCCTAAAGTTTATCTACTTTTGTATCAAAGTTGCACAAAGCCATTTTTTAACCCAACCAAAGCTTTACACCTAGGTGTACTTAAACTTTAAGGGCAAAAAGAACTAAGTTGTTCTATAAATTGTGATAGGAAAACACTCACCCAGATCAGCCATTTTCCTGAAGCTATGCTACTCAGAAGATACTTTCCACCTGTCTGCCCTCCAAGGAATACCTTCCCGATGGGTTAAGTCTACTACAAATGCGAAGCTCAAATCCAAGCAAGTCTATGTAGCCCCCATCAGAGTAGCCAAAAACTGGAAACAGAAACAAGCTTCCAGGCTACAAAACCCTGCCTACAATTAGCAACAACAGCTGAAAAGCTTTTTATAAGCAGCCGGTGGCTTGTTTTCAACTCCACCCTCAAGGAAAAACACCTGAGCATTCACACTTGTGAAATTTTTCCGCTGCTAAACAAAATAAAGAATAGTTCTGAAAATGAAAATGAAATGAAAATAGTTCTGAAAATAGTTCTGAAAGTGTGATCACAATGTGTGAGCTTCTCTTACAATAATGCTGGGGTTTTTTAAAGAATTCTACTAAATGTGACCGCTTTTAAAAAGCTGAGTAGAATGGAACAGTTTCAGTCCAAGGACACATTGTATGTGAGCAAAATTAGCATAAGGACTAATAAGTCACATTCCTATTGCTCAATAAATATTCTATAATACTAACAGCAAAGGAGCTATTTATAATTCAGTCTGGGATTATATCTAGGTACGTTCAAAAGAGGAAAAAACCCAATCCTTCTTTCCTGATACAGTACTAGATGAATTTGCCTGTTTTCAGTTTCAGTGTATGCATGCAGACAGTATGACAATTTTAATTATCTGGCTATCTCCCTTGCGTGTATTTCTCTAGTCCTTCTAGACTTTTCTTAACCGTGCAATTTTTTATATTTTGCAGTTCCCTCCTTTTGGGGTTTGGTCAACTCAGCTTGGAATCTTTGCTCTGTTGGGAAAAGACAGTCACCTGTCAATATTGAAACCAGCCATATGATTTTTGATCCCTTCTTAACTCCACTTCGCATAAATACAGGGGGAAGAAAGGTATGTGTTCTATCATGTTCTGCTATAAAAACAAGAAGTTAACAGGCTTACAAACATTTGCTATATTTTACATTTCTAAAGGATATACATTTCTATCTCAGTCAGCTCAGACAGAATAACAACACCACAGTGCTTTGCAAATCACACAATTTCATCACTGCTGGAGAGGGAGCAACCATACGTTTTATGGGTTCTTCTAGCATATATTTATATTTTCATATTAACTGATACTTGAAACTATGCTATCTGGAAGAATAGTGTCTCACTTAGAAACTCCATGTTTATAATTAAATTTGGTATTCATCCTGTGTGGCATTTTAAAGGTGCCGTTCTAAAAATGTTGGTTTAGATAGCCAGGACCACCTTCTATTCATCTAAATGAGGATAACATTGCAGTGCCATCAAGTTAAGGGGTAGGAAAGGATGAATGAGATTCTTTATGTTCTGAAACAAAAGAGCGTATCAGCGTATCTCAGTGTGGGACAGGCAGACGGATGTGTTCAAAAAGTAATCTAGTTTCTGTGTTATCTACAGCATATTAGCACTCCTAACAAGATCATTTTTTTATTGGACATCTCCTCACATATATTAATTAGAAAACAAAATGGCAACATTTATTTTAATAGATCATACGTAAATCTCCAAGGATGTTGCACCAGATGGAAAAGATAGCTTAGCAAAGACTGTCTTTCTTATATAAAATCAGCATGATGATTTCTTGCTGAAAAGTGACTGCCACAGCTGACTAGTTTATTAACCTCTATTTCTGACCAAACCTTGCCTTGTTTAACCAGATTTGAAAAGTATATGTCAATAAACCAAGGTACAAAACCAGCATTGTTCTGGGTTGGATAACGTGTGTACCTGTGTCTCAGGTACTTAGACTGCTAGGCTAGTCCATGTGGATTAAAGGTGGAGGTAGGAAACGACCTTGACAAAATGATGCTCTGCAAACGGGTGGAGATTGTTGTCTGAGGTATATGGACATACAGAAATACTGGTGATAGGTGCTAATCTGTGATCATATCATCCCTTTTGTGCTTGCTGACCCAGTGCTCAGAAGCAGAATTGAAACTGTTATATATACTTGCATACAGTGAAAAAATACAGAAAGTTAACAAATCTAAAAAATGAAGGCAGATTTGGATCCCAAGCATGTTTCACTTTTAATAATCTTATGCTCATATCAATAGCATAGTTAGGGACATTTTACATACAGGGTTCTTAAAAGTATTTCCTGCATTGCCAAGGTTAAGTGCTAACTCATTCTTTCCATTTATGTTTACTAAAATAATTATACTTACTAAAAATTAGGAGTACAGAGAAATTTTAGAGTGCAGCACCAAATCTACTTGGTTCCTAAATTACCATTCAAAGAGAGGTAGTCATCATTTGAAAGCACTTCAAAAAACAAACTGATCCTATCAATTATGCTTAATGATTTTTCTTTCAATAAGGAATGTATGCATAGTATGGAAGTTTAAGGACAATCCTAAAATAATGAAGTTATCAATTCTGTTTATCCAGCCAAAGGGATGATACTTTTCAATTCTAAAGTTTTTTTATAAATAAAACATCCGGAACCTGTTAACAGTCTTGGAAAGAGTCATAATGTTTTTGTGTTACTTCCTGATGTGTGGGTGCTTAAAAGGGCATTTTAAAGATTTTGATGCTCACACCATGCAGGCGGTTCTCTCTTATTCAATCTGTAATACAAAACAATGCAGATGGAAAGGCATTGTGACTTACAATATCAGAAGAAGCAGAGACTCCAACAAAAGGTTATTCCAAAATGATTTATCTTCTCCTGTTGTCTCGACAAATGAGATTTCTGCTGCAAACAGCAGGAGATGTTAGGAATTTGCTCTGTACTTCCCATTGAGGTTCTGGTGGTACATGTGCACATATATCACAATCGATGTAAGCTTCATCACAGAAATGATAAAATGGTGGTGGTTTTACTTCCTGAAGGACAGTAATGCTTTTAACTATGGGCCAAATTTCAGGGTAATATGAACATCTTGCTTTTCAAACAGAAATGCATTTGATACAACAAAGTGTTTTATTGACTCTGCTATTTATGTAAAGGCTGACATATTTCAGATTATTTATAAATTACAGAATGACATAATATGAAAGTCAAGAATAAAATTACATGGAGTTTCCAGTGAGTCAAAGCCAGGAGTTTCAGAATATTTCATGTCTCTAGCAATTCCAAGAATTCAGCTGTTTTTTTGTACCAGCTCAGAGTGGAGCAAATGCCTGATTTTAAATAAACTATCGTAGGCACAGATAACCTGGGAGATGCTGTGTCAGTAATGAGGTGTTCTTACCGCACTCACAAATACAAGCCTGCTGCTGCCAAACAGTGATGGCCTTCTGTCATGTTACAAGAACAGAATTTGTTCTTCTTGTGGTTAGTTTGGTTTTGAGAAGTTTCTAAAATGGTTGAATCAAAATTCTCCTTTGAGTAAAAGATTGCAATTTTAATGCCTTTAAAAAAAAGCTTTGCTCATAGTTAAGGCTTCAGTGAGGAATTGCTTTGGCAGGTAGCATATTTGCGTTCACTTGTTTGGTAATGTTTTTCATATGGTAAAAATGGAGGTGTGTTTCATATGGGCTGAAGCACTTCAGTTTTCAGGGCAGTGAACCAACTGGTAGAGCAGCCAGAGAATTTCTGAGACAAGACTTAACTGTGATTATGCTGTATATGAAAGGATTTTATGGAACTGATCCTAAGAAAAATGGTGAATAAATAAAAAAGGGATTTGATATGGTTTCAACTCAAAGTTATAATAAGCGAGCTTACATGTATAGTGAACAAGAGAGACAGCTAGTTGCACAGGGCCAAAATTACATGCCTCCTTTGAAAAGGGAGATGGGAGGAAAGTCAAGCCTTTAGAGCGTGCTAGATGGAAGGAGACATTCAATACAGTTAGTCTTGAAACAGCAACTTCAAATTTTTAACAATTTTTTTTGCTATTAAGGTAGAAATCAGTTTTCTTTGAGTTTGAAAACTCAAATATTTATTTGAGTTTGAAAACAACATTTATACTTTGTGTGCTTCACTCTTGAAATTAACTTAAGAAGGAACAGAAATGGTTCACCCACAGGAACAGAATCCAAGACCAGGCTAGAGAAATTCAAATAAGACATACCTGGGTGATATGATCACTGACTTAATACTTCCTTTTAACTCTTTCATTCCTGGCCACTTGTTTCTCTTGGCCTTTACTTTTTTGGGGGTGGGGAGCATTGCTTAAGTCCTGTAAACCAGCTACCTCTTTAGTTCTCAATTTCCACCTCAGCAGACCAAAACTGTTCCAAACCTTTCCATTACAGAATTTATGACTAAAGATTCCACTGTAAGTACGTACCTTTCTAGCCAATTCCATTAGAGAGTTTATTTTATTTCAGTATTAGTAATGGAAGGCATTTTAATAAACCAGATTGAGATTTTCCTACAATTTTTTCGACCACTTGGGAATAAAATAATAGTTTTCTTGTTTCTAAAGAATTAGAATGGTCTAAAAGGAAGGTATGAAGGACAACATCACTGTCTTCCTATGCTGCAACCTACAAGGGGAGAAAAGTACTGTCTGTGGCCTATTACGTGGCAAGTAACTTAATGGTAACTTCGGATCTGAGGTTAAGAAGATTCTTCTCATTCCATTCAGGTGCAAAATGGATGGCAATGCAATTTACCAAATATTTATACCTCTTTGATACCATTTTTCACAGTAAAATTCCAGTGAGCGATAATATATTGCTTGATGTGCTGTCCAACAGTGTGGTATCGAGTCATGTGATTTACAATTCAATCATCATCAGATGTTTTTCTGAATTGTGCTGTGTTATTTGGTATGTTTGTGCTTCTCCATTTCCTGAGAAAGTGGCTTTTCAGGTCCTGAAGGCTGAGTATCATTGATACCGATAATTGGATTTCAAGATCTAGAATCTCAGCACAAGATATTTAATGAGTTTACATGCAGATAAATTCCCCAGAAGAAATGCTGCTTTTGAGGAAATTTCCCAAGTTTCAGCTCTCTCTCAGGCCCAGCTTTGTCTCTTGATTATCCAATTTAGTGATTTTAACATGCAGCCCATTTCAGATAAACAGCCCTTTCTAATAAACAATACAAACCCTTATTAATATGCAAATCACCCTCCTCCACTCTGTCACAAAGAAAACCACCATTTTCCTTTCTCTGTTTTTTTTTTTTCCTTTGGATTCATATAAGCACCAAGGCGATCAGCAACCAGACAAGAGAATAACTTCACTGACAAGGCAGTGCAGTCGAGTGACATTTAGACAGCCACCAGTATGGGTTTCAGTCTCCAAAGCAGGATTTCTGGTCTGCCATGGATGATACTGGTGGATGAACAAACCACCTCACTTCCCACTAAGCTAGTCCTCTGCTAGGAATTCTTCCTCCACTCACCAGTGCTGGCAGTCTCCTTCTCCAAGACCTTTGGTCCCCCCTAATTTTTCCCCTGATGTACCTGTAGCCTATCTGCCTTTAATCTTATTCTCTGTGGACTTAATTTCAAGAGCCCTGTTTCCAAGATTCTTTAAGATTGAACTGCAGTTCTTGGCCATACTTATTTTTGCCCCGTATAAACTTGTTAAGTAACAGCGTTTGCTTTAGACAGTAAGTGCATCCCTGCCAATTAGTTAAACCTTGTCATGTAAGTGATGCCATGCGTTACTAATCTTTTTAGGTCACGCTCAAGGACTTAAATTGTGGTTTAAAGCGGGTAAAGTTCTGTTTAAAATCACTTTATTTTTAAAATAAGGAAGGCCATTGTACCTGATGTTGACCTCTGGGGAAATAAACAAATCAATGTTTGCTGGCCAAGGAGTGTTATATACATTCTCTAGCTCAGTGGGCATAAATTAAAGTTACTCAGTACGATCTGTAAGTCTGTTTTCTCCTATGGGACATTAATGAATGCAATCGCATATTATTTAAGTTAATACCTTTATAAATAATTGGTCCATTCTATACATCACGAGGTAATGGCGATATTTAGCAGTTTCTAAGCTAAAATAGGATAGGAGAAAAGAGATTTATGAATTGAAATCAGTTAAATGGTTTCTCTGCCAGCTAGTTCTGATTCCATGCTGTTCAATCAATTCAGAGTATTACTAGCATTTTTCTCAAGAGTGCAATATATGACAACTGCCAAGCTTTGGTTGGTGATTACTAAAAGGACAGATACTGGTGTGAACCATATTTCAGCACTGCAGGAATATAAAAAATGAATTGTTAGAAATGGTCTAGGAGGAATGGATAGCAATAAGACATCAATGTCATCTGTAAACTGATTTGTGATGAATTTTTAGAGGGCTTAATAATACGATGTTTTGATTTAGAGTGGCTTTGGAAAGTCAAAAGTCTGATGCAAACATACAAAACTAATGAATGAAAAATGAAACATAGTATTGCTGTTTAAATAATTGTTCTAACATTTCTAACACTACACTACAGTTTTGCATGTTCTCAGATGCGCTAGTAAGTGAACATAAAATGGAAACAGCACCTTAAAGTAACTTGTTTATTCATCTTCATTGTTGACTTTAGAACAGGAAAAAATACTAAGTATTATTTCAGAGGTACTTGTAAACTTTGCTGCTAGTAGAACATATACAGGGAAAAACACATATTCAGGGTCTAGATCTATCTCTATACTAGGACTTTTGTTTCCGTATCACTTCAGTGATCCTTTCTTGAGACTGAATCAATCTGGAGTATGTGGGGACTCAGATGTACTTCTTGGTACGTTCTAAATTTCTGGTTGTCTGTGATAGTAGAGCACCACTGAAATCATAAAGGAGTCCTGAACAAGAAAGCATTTCTACAGTTTCTTCGTAGTATCAAGGTTTTCTTGCTCCAGTATAACTACTCTGCTTGACATTTAATCTTGTCTAGTGTCATAAAACAAGTTCACTTGTCTGCCATAGGAAACTTCCTAGGAGATCCTAGATTTAGCAAGGAGTGATTCAGCAGGCTTACTCCACAAGCCATATTGTCCCCTGTTTTAGAGCTCGGGATGTGCTCTTATTGTTGCAGCAGTACCTTTCAAATTGGATGTTAAACTGTATCTCAGCTGCAGTTGTGTAGCAATTAAAAGCAACCCGTGGTGTCCTTGCAAAGGTGGGTGTGCTAACCCTAGAAATGCATTCAGTGGGATGTTGTTTGAAACATCGGGGGGATCTGCTGTTACGGACATTGGGCAGTAGATCCATTAGAAGGTTAAGGAGTCTGTGATATTATTGAAGCTGAGCTAACTGATTCTAGCCAAAGGTCCTGTCCGTTGCTTTCTTTTTTCCCTCCTCAACTGTTTATTTTAATAAGTTGCTTTCCTGTTTTCAGTTCCTAATGGTGTAGCTTCAAAAAAAGACTGGAGTAGCAGCTGGCCTCCAATTACTTAATAGTTTGGTATGTTCAAAGGAATTTTCAAAAGTACCAACTGTTTTCTTAATGCCCTTTTTATGTCTTCTAATATACGTTGTGTGTTGTTTTGATGGTATCTTTTTTGAATTTATTTCATCCTGCACTTGGATGTATTTATAAACCTAGATATTTATTTCAAGCCTTGCAGAAGTAAAAGTAAAATAGATCTTGTCTTTGTACTTGATTCTGTACTTGGGGCTATAATCACTGATATGAAAGAGCTGACGATTTTTTTTCTCTCACACTGATCCTGCGGTCATAGTAAAAGTGTGCAAGTCTCCTCATTCTATATGCTTTAAATGGAATATAATTTTGTATTTTAGCATTGTTAAAACACATTTCCTGGTCTTAGAAGGATGATTCATTCTTTGCTTTTTTTTGTTAGGAACATAAAATAATAAATGTATGACATATTGAAACAGTAAAATATGATAATATTTTCTTGAAAGTGGGTATTTTTGGCACAATATCCAGGAAATGTATTTTTACTGAGGGCCTGCTGTAACGGATGGGGATGTTCCATGTCATTTTGTACACAGAAATTGAATCATAGTATCAAAGTCAAGATCTGGGGAAGATCCTAGCATATATAAGGTTATTGTTCAGCTGCCACCAGTTCGTTTGAGGCAAAACACTTGCCATGCCAACCAGAACTAATGAGAATCCACATACCTCTCCTCCTGGTAAATCGCCATTGTGCAATTTTGTGCTCTCAGTTCAGTGGCAAAAGGCAGTCTGTAAAGCAGTTTTTATGATCACTGGTTGTGTATATTGGAGACGACTTTTCTTTTTCTTCTCAGAAAGCAAATGTTAGGTACCTGCTACATTCAGTTATCAGTCCTTTAGGAAGGTGACACATTCAGAACTTTAAATAGTTACATAGCTATAGCAGCTAGCATTACCTGTGTTTAAAAACAGCATTGCAAATTTCTTAAACATTTAAGAACAATTTACACAACAACCAAGACAGATTTTCTTTTTTCCCTTTGTAATGAATATAAGCCCAGCTTGAAATTATTTTGAACTGGTAAGTAAATAATTATTTATCGACAGTTCAGAATAATTTTCTTCAGTCCTTATTTCAGTATTAGTTTGTTCTCCTATCTGAGTTCAAACATCTGAGCTTTGCAGCTCCTGATTTGACAATCAGGAAATAAACTAAGATTCACACTGACTTATTAACATAAAAGTTAAGGTTAAGTAAACCTGCTTTGTGGCTGGAGCGTTAAGCACGAAATAATGACAAGTCTGGTGCTTGTGAAACTTTGGTTTTGGTTTTACATGTCCCTGTGTTGTTTTACACTGAATACAATCAAGAAATCACCATATATTTGTCAGGGATTTCTGCCTGCGTTGCAGCTGGAGTAGGTACTTTATAGTAGACACATGTCAATTCTGCTGTAAGCTAGAAAAGATGGGGATAAATAACACTGCTGCCAGGGTGAAGTAAAAAATGCTGGGGCAGTCAAATGTGCCATATAGAATTTTGAGTAGCAGTTTGGTTTAAGAGAGAAGTGCAACTTCATTGTTCTTCCTCCTGGTACTGTTAATCGCTGACTGTTGAAGATGGAAGCAGGCGCCGTTTGCTTATAGATAGGAGAATTAAACTATGTATTTTAGGATTAGATGCTAGAAAGGAGCTTAAGGGAAAAAACTGAAGCAGTGGTCAATGAACTGTATCTAATAATCAAAAACAAATCTGTGGATCAGCAGCTCCTCATCAAACTGGGATCTGCCTGGTAAAGCAGTGGGGGTATTTAAGCTGCCTGTCACTCAACAGGCTGAGGAAAACCATCATAGACGATTGTGGAGCGGAGGAGGAAAATGTACGTAAATTGGGGGTAAGAAACTGTTCTTAATGTAAGGGACAATGTATATTACAGGGGTTGTAGATATTGCAAGAAAATTGGAAAGCAAAAAGAATCCTTTTGCATTTGCCCTTTTTTAATTTGGGATATGTTGTTCCTGTGCAGAAAGTGACAGAAAATCATAGCTCATTGCTTAGATGTGTGGTACCCTCTGTGTCACTTAGGTAAGTGTCTGAATCTCTAACTAATGTTTGTTTTATGTAACTTTCAACTGAAAGCAATTATAACTGAAGAGTTTTACCTCCAGCTTCTTTAGCAAGTTATTGCTTGTGTCCCTGAACAATAAACAGTCTGAAACTGAATCAATGTAGGTCTGACAATGGAAATTTTAGCTTTCAAATCGAAAAAAGAGAAGGAAAATAAATTTGACTACCAAAAATCATTGGGAAGTCTGTTTTAACTGGGAAATGTGAAAAGATGATTAAAATAAAGAAATGTTTCCCTTTATAAACATGTAAACTCAGTAGAAAATGCCAAATACATAACAGTCCCGTTTTCATGAGTCTTCTCTAGGATCCAGTTCACCTTTCGTGTCTCAATTTAGAACATTTGTCTTGTAGGAAAAATAAGTGTGTTTGCATGTATGTCTTTGTGCGTATGAGTACGAGGCTCTTAGCTTACCTCCTTTTTCTAAAGCGGTATTCTGTCATTCATCATTTCAGCAGTCAAATAAAGGCGAACTAACATATAAGGTTTCTTCTGCAGTCTGTTTTCCAGAATTTTTCAGAATTCGAAAACTCACTGTAAGACATATGATTAAAGCATCAGTCTGAAGATACAGCATCATTTGTAAGGAAAGTCAATAAACTGTTGATTTTTAAAATTCACTTATTGTCTCTGTTGCATCAGCTCTAGCTTTGAATAATACTGTCAATAGGTAAAGGGATGACTTCAGTAAAGTTATCTTGAACTTAAATGTGTATAACTTGCATCACAGCCTAAAACCAGCTGAAGGAAGTTCATATGGGTGCTGATATACCCTGAGGGGATTGTTTCAGGACAGCAGTTGGAGCATCTGAAGTGACTATGAAAAGATAATTCTGTTTTTTCAAGAAAGGTGACTCTCTGTTTCAGTGTTATGATTCACAAGGTCTGACTACCTCAAAGCTGCTTTGGGGATCAAGATGAAAATCTACATCATATTAAGTAGTGCTAATCTCTAACCTGTGACACTGCTCAGAAAAAAAAAATGTGTTGCATACTGCACTCTTATTTATTTTAACAGCTCAGTGCCACCTATCACAAGGAAGCTATTCAGCAGAAGAGGGTATTGCATGGAATACACTAACTTACATGGGATGTTGCCACATAGATACATTTGAAGTATATATCAGGGATGAGGAGGAAGGGGAAGGAGAAGAGCAGACGAGGGTTAATAAGGACAAATTGTGTTTATTTACTTTCTTTGGATGTGTAGTAGGAAGGGATCGGTATACCCTTTACTCCCATATCCTTTCTTCTGCGCCCCGGCCAGCAGCTGGAGGCAGCATATCAACATCATAATTTGCTACTGGTAGTGTTAAATCCCTACACTCGCATTCTGCAGTCCTCCATTCCCTGTCACACAAACAGTGCAAAGAAATCGCAGATATTACTTTAAATCACAGCATGTTCCAGGGCTCTGCCAAGGGCAGCACAGATGTGCTGAGGTGGCACTTAAAAGCTCCTTTGAAGATGCTTTGCCTTAACTAAGTATTTAGCCTTAACTATTTCATCTAGTCCTATTTTATCTAGGACTATTTAAGACCTGTACCCAAAATAGCATGCAAATGTACTGTGCAAGGAAGCCTTTGGGGGAAAAAAAAGGATTAAAACGTGAATATTTTGTAATCACACAAATGTACTTCGGGTACCATCACAGCCCTTCCAAATAAAGGTATTTTTGTGTTTAGTTTTGTAAAACGTTATTTATACGATGCACATTAAATAGCTACTTTTGAATGACTTAGGCTTTTGATGCGAATATACATTCATGGTCTTTTCTTTCAGTGCGTTACTAAAAACCGACAGGCTGCCATGGTTTCAACAGCCTGAAGACAGATTGGAATGTTACTCCCTATTTAACACCTATGGGGCTATTTACTAGGTGTTGCTCAATTAGAAGCACAGAAACTGCATTAAACAAGTCTTTTGGTTTGATGTTGCCCAGGGACAAATTTGAACGCTGGAGAGAGAAACTCTGCACCCAGAACCAAGATGGATTTGGCATGGACAGAAGGCAGTGACATTGGAGAGACTCTCAGATTTGTTAGCCACCCAACAGAAATCCATGCCTCTAAATCTCAACCTCAGGCTTAAAACTTCAGCACATAATCTTGTCTATTTGAAATCTTCTCAATGCAAGTAAACCACTGTCTACCCAGGGATGTCGTATCCGGGCGTTTTATGGTGCTTACACCACACACCTTTTATATATTTGCAGAAGGATATTGTTTGGAAGCACAGGGATGTATGCCAGCATCTAGGATAAAACTTCAGGTGGAATGGCCCTCTATTACTGTGCAATGTTTTGTGCCTCTACTTACCAATTTGTCATCACACAAATGACCTCAGTCCTTGAGGTAGCTACATACTGGTTGTAAATGATTTTTGTATCTTTTTTGACCTTTTGGGAGCCCTCTGTGACAAATCTTCCAGTAACACAAAGTGTCCCATGAACAGAAGAAATAATGCAGACCAGTTTCCTACAGAACCTCACTTCATCTTCTTTATAGCCCCTGTCCCCCATTATCACTTCTCCACTACTCTACAGATCCCCTCCATTAGAAGGCAAAGGCAGAAAATGCCGTGGCTATTTCCCAGTTCCTTTGTGCCAGCCTGTCTGCAAAGGCACCTGCTGGTTGCCCAGCTGACTGCTGCTAACAGCAGTCTGTAATGCCTGAGTTTTACCTGACTGTTCCTCAGAACAAAATTGATCTGGTCCTTTCTCCTACCCAGTTTTCACAAAAAAACTGAAGTATCTTCTTCTTTGTCAAAGTTGGGTGAAACTGGCCAGCAGATACCAGTGCGCAGGAAAGTATGAAACAGGTCAACAATCAGTTTGCGACTATTATAATGAATTATTTGCAGTATCTTTTGTCCTAGGCATCTTATTGCAAGGAGTGTGTGTCTGTGAAGGCAGGAGCTATCAAAGCTAAGGACTTGTGTAACAAACAGGAAATTTCACAGATTGATGTGTATTGAAGAAAGAAATTGTGTATCCTGTAGACTGCCACTGTTAACATCACCGTTTTGCACATCAGTGTTTGGCTGCTGTTTTCTCCAACAGAAATGCATAGTTTTCAACATCTTTCAGTGAGTACAGCACTGAGAACTCATCATCATAAACAAAACAAAGTTAATAAACTAATAAGAATGTGGCATTGCTTGTATAAAAATCCTAACAATGCACCCAAAGAGTGTCTCACTCAAGGAGTTTTCATTTCAGCAAAAATTTGTTCAGAGGATCCAGCAGCATTTGAACAGAAATGGTATGCTATTTTCTCGCTGTTGTGACAGATTTAAGTTAGGGATCTAAGCATCATGAAGTCTTCTGTGAACCTTTGCAAACTGCAATGCAAGGAAACATGTAAGGACTACTAATACTAAGCAAGGTCACAGCTAAAATCCTCTTATGACTATATGGTAAGTCTCACAGGCCAAAGGTGCACTACAAATAATCTGCTCAAAAGTACCAAAGCTAGCTCAGAGAAGGAACAAGCAGACGTATCAGCTTAAATTACGAGAACAAGGTATCTGAGCTTGCAGTGCACAGCTGGTCTGGAGCTCAGGCAGCCATGGTGGGCATCTCTGCATTTGTCTCCGTGGTTTGGGGGGAAACGTCTGCCGAAACAGCTCAGGATATTTGAATGGACTGGTATTTTTCAAATGTCATGTTCTTTAAATGCTGTTTGAAGTTGAAGGTTTACTCAGTTCCCCTTAGAATACCACTGCAAATATCACCAAGATGTTTATATGTGTCCAGCTGCTTTATCACCTCCTGTTCCTACACTCCCAAAACAGTGCAAGGGAAGAGAAGAAATTATTTATCAGGAAGAAGTCTTAGACTAGTTTAATGATGAATGCTCACCTCTGCAAGTGAAGGCATAATATCCTCATGAAAGGACCAATCCTTCATGCTCGATGACTATCACGTTGTATGTATCACTGCCTGGACTGCTAACGCTAACCCCTCATGCCTTACAAACTAAGCAAAAAACATAAAATAAGAAACACAGTTGTGAATACGAACACCAAAATATGTTTGTTCATTGAAGGCTATGCTAATGAAAACCTCTACAAGACACTAGATCAGATCCCCGAAGTCAGCACAAGTCAGGGAGTATTTCACTTAGATCTCCATCATTCCTTGGGTAAAAACCTGTTTCATTTCTGGATCTCTGCTAATGCTGTTAATAATGAGGTATTCTCAACCCAGTCTCTTTCCTCAGCTAGTTCTGGGCTCTCTGATTATCTCATTGAAACGATTAAATATTATTTTGCCCAATGGATTTTGGTCATATCTTCTCTTCCGCTTAGACTTTTCTTTTCCTGAAAGCCCCTTAGCTGTAAAACCACATATCCATTTCAAAATCTAAAATCCTTTGTCTAGTAATGTTTGTCCTTTTTTAGTGCACCATTGTGCCCAGCATATGCGTAAAGGGATGCACAATGAATTATATATTAAAGAGATTCCTAAAAAGGGGAACTACTGGGAGGAGCGAAATGCATGCCAACACTTCAGCTTTTCTTCTGCCCCTGACAGGTACCATCTGTTATCTTTAACAGGTTTGAGATTACCAGTTTCCTGTGGGCAGCACAGAGGTGATTACTGGAGAGAGCGCTGTGCTGTTGAGCTGTAATCCATGGTGTGGAAGTGTGTAGCAGCCTTTAACTGAACACTCCACGCATAAATTAGGAACAATATTACAGCATCTGGTGTATGTAATGGGAGAATAAACCAGCTGTACTAGATGAAATATTGAGTATGTCAAATTATTACAAGAAATTTTATAAATATTACTGCTAGTCTGATTGCAATCATTTTTAATAGCATGAGAAGACAGAAAGAGAGAGGAGTTCTGCACATCAAATGTTATGAAAAAGAATGATACTACTATAGAAAGCACAAGGAGCAGCACCCAATTAGAGCAGAGAGAAGCTTGCTAAGAACAGGAAGGAAGCTGGAACAGCAATTCCAGAATGAGCAGGATAGTTCTCATCTCAAGATCAGCCACGGTAGAAAGAGTCTGCAAAGTATTAAAGAGACATATTTTGCAATTTTTTGCAAAATGAAAGTTACATTTCATTAACTGTTTATGGTATTTGGAGCCCAATCAATAAGCTTTACTACCTGCATCCTCTGTTGGCTCATTGAAGCTAACTGGGCTGTCAGCTTTCTGTCTTGATGCACTATAGATGAGCAATCACACGTTATTTAATGACTAAAATGGACACCTTTGGTGATACCGGATTCTTCAGTGAAATATGTAATTATTCCCAGTTTATGCAGCTGTTATTGAATTATTATTGAAAACATAATTTCATGCTTGGTTAAGTGGTAAATTTAATTCATTCACTAGCAAGATACAGTAACAAATATGACATTACCAGTATTGCTTCTAAGAAAGGAAAGGAAGTTCTGGATAGCTAGCCAACAAGTAGAAATGAGCTAAGCACTTGTTGGTTAGCTTTTCACCATTTACTGCTGATGGATTTAAAAGTGCAGGAAAAAAATTTCCATCTGAAGCAAGTCAGTTCTGACTGAAAGTTGTCACTTAGTTGTAATACATGTCTTGAGTCTTGTGGGTACGTTACAACCCCAGTTAGTTTTGGTAAAATGGAAATGTCACTGGTCCTGCTTTTTGGTGGCTTCAGAACACAGATGGGTCATTGACTGGGCAAAGGACAATACACAATTTATGTCAGCTTTATCTTTCCATTTTTTAATCCGCTGGGTTTTTTCCATCTTCTCTGTAAAACACGGCAACAAACAAGTCAGGAGTTCCAGTGAGACTAGACTTTTCTTTAGAAATAGAGAGGTCTGTCACTGTCATTGCGTGGTTTGATGTTATCCTGGCCACCATTTTCTGTCTTTGTTATCAAACTCAGGAGCAACCCAGTGCTGTATGCCTGACGTTATTATGTTCTTAACCAAAGTAAAAATACCTGCAAAAAAACTGTAAAGATATCTCAATTGAATTCAACCATCTTTCCATCTCTCCCTAGCTAAGGAGGAAAAGCTACTCTTTTATATTAAAAAGCCTTTGATTAATTGTTCCCGGTTTTCATACCTTTTTAGAAAAGGTTATTTACAGTGTATGTAGTCCCTTCTCATTGATAAAGGAAGTGCTCTATGTAATACCACATTTTCTCATTTAAATACTTTCTCAGTGTTCTGCTTCTTTTTTTTTATTATGTTTGCAGCTGTTTTAAAGCATCTTAGATGAAGCCTCCAGAAGTAAAGTACACACAGATGCCCTTTAGTAGCCTTTCTGGCTTTGTCTATCATGATCCCTCGTAATTTTCTTTGAATGCATACATCTTTCTTTGATAGTTGCGTATGAGATTGCCAGTGTGGCTCTCAACAAACAAGGGTGCATTTTAAAGGATAAGCAGAGCGCCTGTAAAATCATCGCACTGCATTACTATAGCTTATCTTCCGACTCTCATGGTCTGTAGTCCTCATGGATTTATTTCGTCTGTGCTTTCACACAGCTTTGATATGCCTTGTACCTTTGCATCATTTGGCCTGCTT
The DNA here is from genome assembly GCA_013400135.1 of Rhinoptilus africanus. Classification (NCBI taxonomy): domain Eukaryota; kingdom Metazoa; phylum Chordata; class Aves; order Charadriiformes; family Glareolidae; genus Rhinoptilus; species Rhinoptilus africanus. Next base: position 61,703 of record VXBO01004616.1, read on the forward strand.
AGACTCGCCATAAAGCCTTATACTTAAAGGATAATGCTCACGATGGGGGAAGTATACAAGGCAATAAACAGCTTTCGCAGGTGATTAAACACACTGAAGCAAAACTGAGGCATTTGAAAACCCCAAAAGCTGTTTATTGTAAGCACGGCAACACGTCAAAAAGAGAAGCTGTGCTCAACAAGCCACAACATTAAATAAAAGCTTTTCTTTGCCTTCTCTCGCAAGGACTGGGAAATTTTGTAGAGCTGCCTTCGTTTCACTGAATAGATCTTTCCTTCTCATTTCTAATAGCGTGGGTGGCTTTCATTGTGTCACATACGGTATAACAGGAGATAGTTCCAGTATAATTGCTTGGGATAAAAGCAGCAAAGTGTCTTCAAATCGCTATGGAGGTTGTTGATGATAGTCCTTTCCTCCTCTTCCCACCCCACAAGAGGCTCACTTTATTCCCAGCTCCTTTTTTCGCTCTACTGCTCCCTGTGTCTGTTTCATGATTTAGGGTTTTGGTTGTTTTGTTGGGTTCTTTTCAATGGTATCTTCACCCCTACTTTCCCCAACGCTTCAAAGTTTTCCTAACAAGAACGCTTGAGGCTGAAACATTTAGCCACTTTAAGGAGGAGGTTAGAAGCAGGAGTATTACAAGTCACAACATTTTTAGTGCTAGGGAATCTCTATTACGCAAATAGTCCTGCTTTTGTAATGATAAATTATCTACAACTGAACAGCCTTTTGTAGCAATTATAATGTACTAAACCATATGATCATCAAGGGTGTTTTCTTTAAAATGTGGTGAGTCTCTTTTTTTTCATTCCAGCAGAGGGGCATTTGATAAACTCTTGCAGATTTCTATGGGGCTTCCTACCAAATGCAGTGAATAAAACTGCACTTGCAATTTTCCAGCCTCAACTTACTGGCACATGTAATAGTAGTTAGATATCTTCATGGCTATTTGTGCAAGTTAGATGCTTAAGTGATACTATAGTTAACTCTGGCACAAGCTGTATGACAGGAAAAATAAGTTATAGGTCAATAACCCTCACAGAAGACTGTAATTTTCTATGAATATGAATGGAAGGAAACTTACAGTCTAAGGAAAGAATATTTAATATTTTGCAGTGGTTCACAAAGACAACATTTTTGCTGTTTATTGCTGAAAATTACAGCATAGTCTTTCTCATTTATAAATTAGTCCTTGAGGCAGTATCTTCTATGATATGAAAGGAATAATAGAAGTTTGGTAACTAGATTAGATTGAAGCCATATGCTGTAAAACAGAATTCATCAGATAAAGCAATAGTCGGGAAAAAATCTGGTTAGCAATTCCAAGTAGTTGTTGACTGAGGGTTTTTTTTTCTTTCATCTTGTCCTTTAATCATTTCTAGAAGAGCAATGTGTTTTAGGGAAACTAATATTTACTTATTTATGCATGAAAAAACATTCCAATAGTGTTGTAAAAAAACCCCTGTGTACATTACATTCTTGCCTCAGATAAATATAAATCCAGTATAATTCTGGATTTGCACCAGTATTACCGAGACACAAATCTATCCTTGAATGTCTTTATCCATCGTGCCCTGTTAAGTTTATCTAGGCCAAATCCCAAATCACTAAAATGATGGCTAAACAGGGAGAGGTGGAATTCCTCAGCCTCACCGAGAGCCAGCAGGAGCGTTCACATCATGGCATTCCCTTGGGGAATGTGTAAGAACTGCGTGCCGATGAATTCGCTGTTCTGTGGTGACTCCTTGAGAAGGCAAACTCAGAGCAGACGCTGGTATCATAAGGAAAGACACACATAGGAGAAATGTGTTTCATCTACAGTCGCTGGAATACATTCAAAGGTAACTGCTCATCCACAGATTGTGCTGTACCATTTCGGGAAAACATGCACATATTGTGTCTGCGCAGGGCAGAAGAGATGAAGTGCAGAAAGAGATGTCAGACCCTGAATGTGAAAAACTGGAACTGACAGTATTTGTGTGGATTCTCTGGGAAAACAGGTGTCATTTGAAGATGTGCTGAGGATTTCAACCGTAGCATTTGGAACAGGAATTAAGGCTAATGACAGTAAACATACTGACTTTCTTTTGGAAATCTCGTTTCCCTCTAAAAAGAACAGGAGTTGTTTGTTCCCGTTTTGGGTTAGGAAAGAAGCTCTCCCAGACTGATTTGCATTGCTTCTCACAAGGGTTAATCCTCTAACTCTGTTCTCCATTTACTGTTGTCTTGTCAATCTCTATAATGAATATGAAGTAAACATACTCGGGTAGCTTTTTATATTTATTCTATACTTTCGCATATACTCTGAATAATACGGAGAACTGGTTTGAAGGAAATAGAGTAGGATGCTTATATTTTGTAATTTTTAAATTGAGTTGACCAAGACTGGTTTTGTCTGGATTTTCTCTTATTTTGCCAAAGATGTAACATTTTTCATGGATGAATTTGACTAGTGGATTATATATAACTAAAAGAGTGCTTTCCTGATGAGTAGTCAGAAAAGCCAGATGCTTTTTGTGGGAGGTTTTTTGGTTGAAATAGATTTGATAGAGCTTTCTCCCCCTATTGTACTTTCCATCAAAATGTTTGTTGCTCATTTTAATTAAAAACATGGATACTATCCTTTTCTGCACTATAGGTGCAGAAAGAATGGTTCAAGAGAAATAAAGCTATTAAAACTTTTTTTCTGAAGCATAAAGCCATTACCATTACAGAATTTTTAGAGGAAAATTTGTAAGAGTTCTGTATTTTTAACGTAGTTACATACCTAATGAAGATTTCCAAATATTCTGATGGGGAATATTTGGAACATTTTCATCAACAGAACTTAGTGCCTGTATGAGCCTATGTCTTTCAAAATCACTTCGTCTATTTGCATCTTAAGGGCTAAATGAGTTTTAAAACTCTGACCTCTAGACTTCTGTGAAGTAAATGATCGCTTAAAGCAGTGTTGTCCTCGTCCTCCACTAGATTAAACAGACTTCTAATATTGTATCTTCATCTGAATATATTTTCACTTCAGCCACAGTTAATATGAAATATACTGCATTTTGTATTTGCTGCATGAAAGGAAGATTGATTTATTTCAGGTAGTTTATAGACTATTTTATTATTCACATCAAGATCTCATCTATTCCCTCTGCATTCATATTTTATAGCACTTTAACTGATTGATTTGATTTGACCCAACACTTTGATGGCACCTTTACCACGGAGGCTGCATACATCTAACACAAATCATTTACTTGATTCATTTCAAAACTATTTACCTTACCCTTGGGTTATTTTGTGAACTTATGGCCTTTTGGTTCTGACCAGATTAACCAGGCAAATGCAGGTAAAACACAAGTCCCTAGTCCCCAGGGGTAAACGCCTTTTTCACTAACTCACATCGTCATATTTACAGTGCTGTACAGTATGACTGAATTCATACCAACACAGCAAAGACTTTGGCGTTTAGGCCTGAATTTATCTCGTTTCCAAAGCGCTTCCTGGTGCTTTTTTCTCTGTCTGGACTGCTAGGAACAAATCAGGTCTGGCATAAATGGTTTCATCTTCACTAAGTTGAACGAGCAATATTGGCTCTCACCCGTGTCTGAATTTGCCCATTTTGTGACCCAGAAAGGCAAAGTAAGTTTGCCAAAAGCTTAACGCAAAGCTCAGTGGTTTGAAGGAAGAGCCTGGATCTCTGCTCCCCCAAGCAGACGTTCCACATTATCCTTCCTCAACATGAAACAATTTAGAACTCTCCTGTACTTCAAACATACACTGATCATTTAGAAGCCCTTAATAAACAACTCAGAAATGGAGCATAGATATAAATTCTTACAAAAAAAAGTGCTTAAATTATTTTTAGGGAAAAAAAAAGTAAGTCTGCGTATATATTTTTTCTTTATCTGTTTTGTTTTCTTTTCTCTGTGTTCCTACAATCTCACTAATGAAGAGAGTTTTGTCTTACCTGGGTGTTATGAGAGGATTCGATCCTTTTGGCAATAAACTTCCTACTGCTTTTCACAGTTGTAAATATTTCTCTTATTGGAATTATGGCTCATTCAGAACTTTCTCAAATTATTTTACGCAAAAATAATCCGGTGTTTATGGTTGCTCTCATACATACACTTCGTGTGTGCTATTCCAATACAAATGCAAACTATTGGAATACAAATGCAAACTGTCTTAACTATATTAAATATTTCTCCAGTAGGCCATAGTACTGCAGTCCTTGAAGTGGAACTTGCTTCATGGGGAAGTTGTGGTGAAATGCACATCAGAAGCAAATTCATAAGCTCTCGTTGTAAAGACTAGCACCTATCCTGCATACATGTGTAAAATCCCGTTCACTTCACTGAACCTGATTAATGGCACTGTAATACTAGTGTATTATAAGTACTAGAGGAATTCTTTAATAGAAATTACTGCTATTCTCAAGGGAATCATAAGCTTATAAAGAAATCACATGATTAACCTTAATTTAAAGATAAAATTAATCTCTCTGTTGTTATGACTTTGAAACTGTTCATTCACATAGGTAGTTCTGGGTTGATTTAGTTAGTGTAGATTAGGATTGCTACTCCAAACTGTTACTTTCTAGATGAGGCCTCTTTTTTCTTCTTCAGAAATCTAAGTGCTGGAGTGCATTCTTCAGCCAAAATCTTTACATAACAAGGATGAAAAACTGGTGGAGACAGTGTTTTCTAGGTGGCATCTTTCTGTACATAATCTTATTTCATCTTTAATCTTTGGCTTCACTATAGTTTACAAACATGCTAAAGCTGTTTTAAATCTCAGAGAAAGGTAAAATAAAGTTTCCAAATAAAAGGGTGGAAGTTCTCAGCCTTTTTGTAGCAGATAGATGTGCTGAGGGTGGATGACTTATTCCTCTTTGACTGAAATGCTTTCAGCATCTGGCTTTTGCAAACAACAAAGGCCGTTCTGAAATGATTGTATTTGGGCTACGACCGAAGCTATGCGGCTGTTACATTTACAGTACAGGAGATGTCAAATAACAGTCAAAGTAATTTGTGCATCACGGGAAATAATAGGAGTGATTCTAGTGCTTTCTGTGAAAACCTTCAAATTCCCATTTCATTAAAAATTCCACTCTGCAGCTGGTAGCAGAGATTACTAGGTTTCACCATCTGTGCAGATTAATGTTTCCTAAAGGAGAATGAATGCAACAGATGAGATGGCTGGCTTTTCAGATAAAACAAAAACCCAGAGTAGAATCTCTTCCCTGACTCTTGCATCTTACACCTGTTTCCTTTTAATCACATGACTGAATTGTTTAGGACAAACAATTCCAGCTTTCCTTAAAGCTGATTAATTTTAAGATTGCAGATTGCCAAGATGTTTGTGGGCTTCTAAGTATGTAGAATTATTTATTACAAACCAGTTGAACACCTTCTTTAGATGTTATTCTGCTCATACCCAAGTAAAACGCCTTCACCCAAACACGCAGAGTGATTTAAAGGCATCGTAGCACGTGCCACAGGCTGGATTAGCAGTGACAAGGCAACGTGGGGAAGCTCAGTTGCTTCAAACCCACGCCCCTGTTGTTTTCAGTCTCATTTCTTTCTTTTCTACTGGCCATAACTAATCTTTCCAGAGGAGCAAGGATGTGATTCATTTAAATTGCATTTTTAATCAATCCTATGTCACTACATATCTTACAATGTTATAATTTTCAAATTACATTAGCTTCACTGCACACCAAACACTGAAATAAATTCTTGGCTGTGATCACTGTATTAGGATGAATCAGTAAAATTAATAGAGTTTCTGGGTTTGCCAGGAAATGGGATCATTAATTTGATCATTTCTTGAGGGCAAAAAAGGAAAGCAGAAGAGGCAATTACGGTGACCTTGAAGCATCCACCGTGCTTACCCAGCCAGGTATCGGTCCCTACCTGGGTTTTCTGATATACGGGAATGTCTTCCCTGAAATAAAAGATGTTTTGCTTTGTTCTTAAGCGTGCTGGCCAACAGACAGGTGCCGGTATCTGAGACAAGGCAAATCATAGTGCGGTGGGGTCGGCAGCCTGCCGTAGACGCAGGAGACTGGGGAGAGGGGTGGCTGCCTCATACCGGGGCAGGTGATGCCCAAGCCTCCCTCGCTGGCTGCAGAGTTTCATGTTTGTTCTTAAAAAAGACACTCACCCATGCGTAAGGAACAGCAGTAGCACAGGGTATTACCAACCATATGGATTAAACATTAAAAAAACCCAACACCCCAGAAACCAATTACTAATACAAACATGAAAGTGGATAATTAAACTCACTGGCAACATTGGTCCTTGCTCTCCCTTGCATTTTCCTTTTATTGAAACCCAGCTGTTCTTTGGCTGTTGCCAGGGGTAACCAGCAGTGACAGTCAAGGTCATCGATGAAAAGCAAGCCTTTTTCCCATGAATATTTCCCACTTTCTCAGAAACTTGCATCTTAGAATAAATTCCTTTAAAACAACATTTTTTGGTCAGTATAGCACTTGAGGGATTGAGGGTTGGTTTTTTTTTCTATTTCCATTCACTGCACTTCTCTGCTCAGGCTGTTACTGCTCTTCCCTGTTAATTGTAATGGGAGATAGCCCCAATAGCTCGTTGTTGCAGTAATGTCTCTCAGAAGTGTATTCCAGTGTCACCAAAGCTGCTCTGTCCTCCTTTAAGACAGATTGGTGACACCATGGGAGTGTACTTGTAAAGCTTCCCAGAGCCGCCACACCGTCAGCAGCCGTCTGGTGCCAGCAACCCTTGTCCCATTTGTGTATATTCTACTTGAGCAGCAGCAAGGCTGTTCATTTTGGTATTTTGCATATGTTACGATTTTCTTTTCCCCTTTCTGTATCGTTGGTCATTCATTTTATATAGTTTTCTGCCAAGCAAATAGTTTATAGCGCTCATTAAAGCACTTTCAGATGAATAAAGTTAGAGTTACATGGGAAGATAGGGAAAAAATCCATTCTTTTAAATGGGAATTTTGTGGTGATTCATCATGCGGTTTTACTTTATATGATTTTGAAGTGGTTAGGAATATGCTGTATGGTTTATATTGGGTTTTATTCTGTTTTTTATTTAACCTGTATTTGTCCATTGCTCATTTTAGACTTTTTATGTAAATAAGATCCCTGATTATGAACTAAAGAGAAATGAATGTTTTCAAATATGTTTGATATTGACTGTGAGTTCCCCTTGCATTTTTATTATTTTGTCAGCTTTCCAAACCAGTATTTTTTTCTAAAAAGGTGTTGTTTAAGAGATGAATATCTGGGAATGGAGAAAACAAATTACAGCTTTGCTTAGGTGAGCATAACTCCTTTTGATGCAAGTGGGAGTTTCGCTTGTTCATGTGGGGTGTAGTTTGGAAAAGTGCATTTTACATCTAGTTTGACCCAGTTTTTCCTATGCCATGTTTGGAAAATAGAGGGAACAAGCACAGCAGACATCAGAGTAGTCGGTACCTGCCCTGACCTGAGAGCGTAAATTTCTAAGTGCTTTGCAGCCAGCAGCTTGAAGGTGTAAAGGAACCCCTCCGCTTACCTAGGAGGGAATTCTGCCTCCCAGACTCAACATAGCCTTTTCAGAGCTGCTTGGCTGGCATCTAAAAGCACGGGAAGTGGTTTAGGCTGGATTATGAGAAGTGCGAATAACAGTACTTACTTATTTTACAAGCAGATTATGATGATTAAGTATTAATTGCTTGCAGTGTAGGTGGGTAGGTTTTAAAACCCAGCAGAGGGCTTTACAGCTTTCCTGTGAAGCCTCCTCAACGGATAAATGTCAGACCCCACCTTAGCAGAACAATTGTCACTGTCAAAATGTTGCCAAGTGCTGGTGTGACGGCTGACGGACGTGGCAGGCAGCGTGCCTGCATCGGAGCTGGGGACTTGAACTGAAGGAGAGGTGGCTGTAGGGTCACCCGCGCTGAAACCTCGCTGCGGGGTCGGGGGGGTGTCGGCAGAGGGACGAAACCTGCACCACAGATGGAGCAGGAGGTAAGAAGGGCTTTATACACACAACCCAGCATCCCACAGCAAGAGTTTAAGATGGAGGAGATTCTAATAGCTTATAGAAAATACTGTCATTGATTTATTTTTTGTACATGCATATTCATAGTGTTCTCTAAGCGCTCGGGACTGCAAGCTGCCTAGGAAGAGAACAGCCTGGGGTTTGAGAGGGTGCAGAGAAATTTTTCTGAAGCCCAGAGCAGCTTTATGGATCATTACAGAAATTGAGCACGTATAGCTTAATTGCAGGAGTGTTTGTGCTTCACTGCAGGAGTCAAGGCTGCTCTTCTCTTTTATTTTATCTTCCCTCCTTTCTTCACTTCATAGTCTAAATACCTGGCAGTGGATTTCAAGTTAATTTGCATCCTGCAGAAGGTAAATGGCAGAAACTATTTCTTACATTAATGCATTAGAACTGACTGTTGGAAGTTGTGCAAGGAAATCTTGTCACTCCTTATTCTATCAGGACAGAGACATATTACTTCCAAATAGGGTTATTATATATTACCTGTAAGGTAGCTTTTCTCTGATGGGCCTCATCTTCCACTCCCACCTGGATGAGGTGGACATTTACACCTGTCAAAGTGTGCTTGTTTCATGCTATGAAAAATAATCAGATGTACGATGGAGAAGAGGCTTCTTGTTTCAAATTTGCAGCTGTGATACATCATCCCACAAGCCTTTCTTCCTGCATGAGTGTTTCTGGGATTGGGCCTTATATTTGGAAAACAACTGATAAATACTCTTTTTTAAACACCTATGATTTCAGAAAAATGAGCGTTGCTGAAATGTAAGCACATCTGAACATGGTAATTTGTTTACATGTCAATGAAATAAAAGGAATTATCAGCTTTTGATGGTCGGGGCAACAGTTACTTTGTGCTCTTGAAATTTCTGGGAAAAATTTGCATATTCTATTTTGTTTTGCTTATGGTTCCTGTACACACACTTGGCATTGCTGGTAATATGTGTTAGAACTACACCCCCGCAGAGATTTTGAAAGGGTGACTCCAACGTTACTATAAACTCAATTAACTCTAGCATATTTTGATTTGCAGATTAATGGACATATATAAGGTCCAAACTACCTTTTTCTTCCTTATACAGATTATTGCGTTTATTTCAATGAATTTTTCAAATGAGTAATGAAATACCAGGACATGGCCCAGAAACATTTTATAGTTAACTGTGAATACAATTCAATCAAATCCTTTGCTCAGTGTTACAGACTTTCAGTAGAACTGAAATTTTACTGCAATATATCCACAGATAATTTGACACAAACTAAGCAGCTTTGCTGACTTGTGAAACAAGGTGTTTCCACATACCATGCCATCATGCCTTTTGTGCCACTACCCTCTTTTTAACAGGATTAAGAAATCAATAGTTGTGCTGTCAAGAGAGTGTAAATATTTCAAAAGACACTGTGGGATATTTCTGGCCAATACGTCATTCAGAAATGGAAAGTATGCTGACCGTACTTCAGGCTCATAATGAGTTGAAACCATGTCACATCTCTAAAATTCAGGGAAGAACTGTTTAAAATAGAGTCCATACATGTCTAATTAGAAAAAAAAAAAATTACATGAGTTAAGCCTATTTGAAATCCCTAATGTATAGACATTTACTGATGCAAATCCAGGGGTATATAGCTACAGTTTGACACTGTAAGTTTACATTGTTCATTGAATTAATACAACACTAAAAAATTCCTGATGCAGATACGTTTAGAAGGGCTTGGGCTAAACATGCCTCATTACTGAGCTGACAGATTTCAGCTTTGTTGAACATTCACAAACCAAACCTATTTTCTCACAGCTGTCTTGAATGCCAGAAATCTGTTTTTAGAGTATTCCCATAAGAACCTGTTCCACTTCTCTGTTCAGCCTAACACTGACTAGATTGTATTTTGCTCAACTTCTTTTTGGTAGACAATTGACTGATTAGCTAATCAGACAGATAGCTGCAGACATGCCTTCTTGGAAGTACAGGCATTTCTAGAACAGTATATTCTGTCCTTTTCATACTTTTCCCTAATATTCCAGTTTAAAATTGATGAACCTGATGCACATTCCCACATATCCACTTCATCCTATTTTAAAAATAGCCATGCTGTTACTGTGATCTCATAACAAGACAGATGTGGAGTTTTCTCTATTAAATCCGGTGAAAGCTATGTCAGTAATAAATACGTTGTTCAAGAAGAGACGTGTTCCAGACTGGAGAAAGTGGAACGAGAAAAGAAAGAGGAGAATGTCAAGGTAGTGTTTATATTTCGTATGAGATGGTTGTAAAGAAATCCAGAGAACAGATCTAGTGCAGGGAAATGCAGACAAACAGAAAACACAGAATGGGTTTTCAGATAAATACAGAGAAAGCCTTTTTAAGTGGCCACACACACTGACAATAGAAGGAGTGCCTAATGGAAGGTGTGTGGAGATCTGTACTCTGAGCATTGCAACCGTCTCTCAAGGTAGACGCTTGACTAGCAGAGTAGTCTTTTATACAACTTTTGTGTATGTATCCTGCTCCACCTGCGCTTGTTTGCAGCCTTTGCAGAAAGTTGTCATTATGAAATCCCAAATCACTTCAGCGCTTAAAAGAGTTGCCCCTTTGCCAGGTGCAGTGAAACACACATTAAACATTGACTGCGGGGGCTGTTTCTGCTGTCTTTGTCTTGGATCAAAGATAAAGACACGATATAAATCTGCAAAAGGCAAACTATTCCTGAGTCAGCGGTTGAGCTTTTAGAATTCTGGCCTTGAAAGCAGGAAAATGTAAAGGAGGTCTTGTGAAAAATAGAGGGGAAATTGTGGAAAAGCAGCAGTAGACAGATAGATTTGGGAAAAGGGGACTGTTATCTGCCCTTTACCCATCATTCAGGCTTCACTAGGGCTGCATCTTTATCTGCTGTGTGAAAAAACGGGAGAAGCTCAAAGGAAAACCCATCTGCGGAATGGTTGTCCTTTTTTTCCTTCATTTCATCCATTTTCAGTGAAGTTTACAGACCCAGCACCAACAGTTTACAAATAAGAGGCTTACCCTTATCTCCATTCCTTTTGAGAACTGGAAGACAACTGCTGATCTGTAATCATGTTCAGCCACCTGAGGGGAATGTAACTTCCTACTGCCAGAAGAGACACCACAGGTACTGCTAGATAAGTCAGCGAGTGTAATCCATTCTAAACCTTACACCCAGGTCTCAGTCCCTGTGTTCGCATCGGAAATCACCAGGTCTCATATCTGAGAATGTAATGCAATACAAAAGAGTCTAGCACTAATAGCACATTTCCGACCTGAAGAGGTAGCCACTGAAGATACATTTCTTACTACCACTGTCTTCTCAAGTACTTCTTCAGACATCTTGCAATAGCAGCTTAGCCCATTGTAATCAACTATAAGAACCATCCTCATGAAAGGATCCTTTTTTACCTGCGTGATCAGTTCCTTATAATCCAAGCAAGCCACTACAGTTTCTCCTATTTATGTGGGAAAAGAGAGACACCACTATAATAGCCCAAAAGCCAAGGGCATGCCACTGAGACAGCAGTGCGAATCACCGCCGCCTTGAGCAGATTTGTCCTGACAGCCCTATACAAAAATCAAGAGAAGTAAACCCATGGCTTTACATGCTACACAGCTGCTGCATTACAAGTGATGATGGTGGGGGCAGAACACAAAAAAAAGCAAAGAGAAAGAAAGGAGAGAAATAAAAATTGCCAGCAACTTTTCAGAGCTGAGTTGGAAGAAGAAAAAACACCACGATAAAAGTTTAGCACCATAAAACTTCCCAACTGCCTTGGTCTGGAGGGGTACGGCTGAGCTGAAGCCATGGGTGTACCATCCATGGCACTTAGACATCAGCTGAATATTCTTATTTTTGCCCCTTTTAAAAACAACTATTTCCTTCATGAAGAACAGAATTAATCGGAATTCTGCACACAAAAATGTCAGCAGTCTGATTTATCCAGTGGCCTGCTATGCAAATAATTTTTTCCTCAATGGAGTTGTATGTATGTTGCCTGTGTGAACTCTCATTCTCTTGTAGCCCTTCCAGTTTCATCTAAATTTGCACCGGACTCTTTGTGATGTGTTCTTCAAATACTCAAGCAGGTGTTTACAAAGGAAGCCTGCATTTCTAATAGTTGGTTTGAAAAGCTGCATATACTTAGCCATGTGTTTTGCTCATAGCATCATTTATATGTATTTTCTTTATCATGGCTTCCTCAGAAAGCTAGACTATTCTTACCAAGGTTATTTTTCATTATATATTTATGTTGGGATGCTCTCCTATGCATTCATGTAGGTATAGCTTCTATATATATACAAAATACATAGAAAATATCCAAAAATAAGTATCCAAAACAAAAACCCATCCAAAGTAAAAACAGAGTATTCAAAACAAAAAGCAGTTAAGTACTCAAAATAAAAAGCAGTATCAGAGTCTGGGCTGATGAAGGAAAAGAGCACGAGAGGGTCAAATCATATACACATTGGTGCATCCAGTAAAGACATTACGATTACTCCAGATTTATACTACAAGAAGTACAATTTTCAATCCTGTGGCCTTTGTCTACTACTGTTCTTTGTGCTGGCATTCCTTAAAGCACTCTCAAGCATCAGTTTGAGAAATGCATTTCCAGAGTAAGCTGAAATGGCGGACAGCTACAGGAAGGATTTTAACAGTTGTTTAAAAAAATAAAAACAAAGATAATGGAAGCAGTCTCTTTGGGAAATAGCTTTACATATTTCATAGCACCTGGCTCAACAGCGGTGATGCCCAATCTATGTTAGCAGTCCCTAGACACAAGAGAAACACAAATAGCGAGCAGCTGCTTTGTGGAGACCACAGACACATCATCAAAAATTAAAAAAAGGTTCAAGGATTGTATAATGAAGATTTACAGAAGGACAGCAATATTTGCACAGTCTTTGCAAGTACTCATGCAGTCAAGCTCCTTAGATGTGCTGCTTCTTGTCCTAATTTAATTCCCATAACTTCTCTTAAGATAAAGGAAGAGAACACATAGAAGTTTCAGCTTAATTTTCTGGGAGGGTTCTCCCCTGGAAACAACCCAAACATATGCTGGGAAGGTTGAATAAAAGCTAAGGGTCACATTGTCTCTTCCGGAGTCATGGCTAAAAGAGGGAAATACGTGAGAAAAAGCCATCCCAAACTGTTTTCACATAATTTTTTCCAGTTCCTTCTCACAAGTAATGAACTCAGGGCCTGTCCTTTAATCTCTTTTGAACCTGAAACTTTATGAATGGTTGCATTTTTGATAGGAGGACCTTTTGAGATACTTGGATCTGTCTCAGAAATTCCTAAACTGGAGTAATCTACTGGGGTAGATTAAATTACTGGGGTAATTTAACCCTTCTTACAAGGGTTAAAGTAGAGCCAAACACTTCTCAGCTCTGCTTGCTCCTGTTTCATGCTGCATCTTTGAAGCAAATTAGTTGAGATAACAAAACTGAAAACCAGCAAGCACTGCAGCTTCCCGAGATAAAGCAGCATTGTTTCCATTGCACCTGCTCCACTGAGTTGTAAAATATAACCACCAAAGCAATAACACTGTTTATTGCCTTGAAGAGCGTTGATGCCTGATGCCAGTGCTTTTTGGGAGGGGGAATGGGAAAGGGAAGGAGATGGCTCAGTAGGAGTGAGCGCAGGCTGGGAGGGGAGCCCTGCCTGGGGCTTCGGCTTGATGGGCTGATATCCTCAAACCTGGCAATAAAGGTTTACAGTGGAGAATAACTGCAGTGTTGAGAAGATTCAGTAGGAAATAAAAGCAGGTTAGGAGTTTGGAAAGTGGAGTGACAATATTTTGTCCGGATGGATCTGAGGAGTCTTCTCTTTCAGGCTTCTACCATGAGTTAGGAATTGGCCACAAACCGAGTCATCCGAATCAAACGGGCCAAAGTCTAAGTGGGTTAAAATCAAGCTCTTTCTAACTTTAATAAGCAAACAGCGTAGCTCATCTTCACTGACATTTTCCTCTGCTTTTAGTTTAAAAAGAACTGGATTTTTATGGTGCCTTTTTTAACTTAGTTGTCTTATTTGCTTTTTAGTATGGCTGAGTAAAGAACGCTTAAAACATGCACTGGAACCATATGAAACTTTAATGCATAAAGTGCTAGAGTGCCACAGGTTTAGTGTGAGGCTAAAAATATTATGTCTGAAAAGAGGAAACCAGATTTCCATTTTTATTTACTAATATAACCACTAGCATTAATAATTAATCTTGGAGTCTATTAAGGAATACTTTGTTGTTCAAGGAAAGGATAAAAATGGGAGCGGTGTGTAAAGGGTCAGCGAGACAAATGTGACATGGCACAGACTTGCTTAGTCACCAGAGAAACCAGCTGGTGTAAATTTATTCCTGGTAATGCAGAACTTCAGAAAAACTTCTTAGTTTAGCAAAAGAATCTTCACAGCTCTTTGTTCATTTTTAATGGCTGACTTATATACCTTGCCAGCAGAATGAATAATTACTACCATTCTGCTTTTGTTTGTATTTCCTTATAGTCCAATGTATTCTGCACCATCAAGATGAGATTCAAACACCAGTAATAAATTAAACTAGCTGCCAGAGCACCTTTATTGTTTCTGTGGATTGCATCTGTTGACACTATGTGGATGCTACAAGATAAAGAAAAATGCCCACATTAAAAGCCATGAGGGGGGACTTAAAACTTTCTGAGCACCTGAGTTTGATTCAAGTGCCGATTCGGCTTAAAGTCAAATTAAATGTTACTTGCCTGCTCTGAATGATCCCAGTAGCTCCCAGTACTGCTGCTCAGTGGCTCTGTTTCTGTGATATTCACCCACAATTCTGAAAAAGGGAACCAGAGTCCAATTTAGCCCTGGATTTGTTTTATAACAAAAAAGTTGATGCTACCCATGGGCAGAGTTACAGAGGCAGGGTAGCAGATCCTGTGACTAGCAGTATATCCTTACTCAGAGGAGTAATATATAGCAGGTTATCTTGCCTCAGGTAACAATCCCAAGGCATTGAAATGTCTTTTCTTTTCTGATAGGCAACTTGAGTGTGTCCTTAGAGAATTTTGCAGGTTGTTAATTATAAAAAGGCAGTAAAATTGTAAAAGGAAAGACCACGACTGTGATCCTGGATTACACTGCTGAGCCTTAAGTACCATATAACTGGAGTTATGGGAAGAAATTAATAGAAAATGGAAGCTGAATATCAGGAAAAACTTTTCAACAGTGAGAGCTACTAGAGTGTGAAGGAGTCTCCCATGTGAAACAGTACATACTCTTCTTACTTGAGAGTCTCAAAACTGAGCTGGACAAAGTGTTCTATGAGGAACCATCCTGAAGGAGCCTTGCAAACTGATCTTTTTTCCTAATGTACCCAAAGCACTCAGAGAGAATATGAAAGTCACTATGGCCTTGACAGGAAGCCCCTGTTCCTTTGCTTTCCTTGTCATTGTTGCTCCTTAACTTTGTTATTACACAAGATTGAAAATATCCAGTTAAAATAATTAGTTTCTGTCTCACTGTACCAGTCAATGGTTGCTGCAAGAGAAGCCTCCATAAATGTGCTGGCACATGTCAGTGTCCGTTATGCGCAACAGAATGCAGCTATTTTTCACCAGAAATTTATCTCAACCCTATTTTATTCACTCTTCCTAGTAACACAGATCTTGTAACATTCATCTTGAATGCTTTAACCTAAAATATTTAAGTGGGCTCTATAGCATTTTTCAGAGCAATCTGGGTTTTATTAATGACATTCCAAGACCAGTTTATTACCATCTATATGCATTTCTTTCAAGACTGTTTTTTTGCAGGTCTAGCTTACATAGCACAGGATGTGACAGTTTCTATCTGGTTTTATTTTTACTGCTGAATACAAATGTAGAGTTTGTGTGTGAATATTACTGCTGCCCTGCAGCTCTGGTGGTTTTTTATATTCTGTCTTTTTCATGATTATGTGTAGTTTTTCTTCTAAATGTCTTCTCTAGTGTTTACTGGAGTTGTGAAGTATTCACCGACTCCATGAGATGTGACCAATACATAAGCAGGAAAGGGGATACGATTATTTAAATTGCATGGAAATATATGCATACTGTCAAAACAAAGAAGATCATAGGATTGTATTCTCACACTGTTACAAATCAGGAGTAACTGCATTGAAACTAGTGGACTGGTATCAGTGCAAACCCAATTTAAATATCAGTAAAATCAGGTCTGCTAGTTCAATATACAAGAATACTGTAGTATTAAAGATCACATTTTATTGTGAAAACTGTTTACCTTTTACTTACCCTGCTGTCAGCAAAGCTAAAAGTTATTAAAACTTGCATAAAATATTTTCCAAATCCTGGTTACTTTTTTCCATTTAAGAACACTTCTTACAGTTTCTCTCATTTTATGTGTTGGGGTTTTTTTGCAGTAGTGAGAGCATTTTACTATTATTGCTGTTATTATTCATTATTGTGAATATGAACCTGCACAAATTGGCAAGGATCTCAGGAAATGTTTTCATATCAAAACTGGTCTTAAACTTTTCTTATTAAGCTATATATTTCAAGTTGATTGAAGCATACTAAGGTTTGGATTGACTTGGGTCACACAGCATAAACTGAGCAACACAGTTCAAAGTACTCAAGATTTATGCCAGTACAACTGAGTTAATGATCTGATTCCTAAAGTGGGATTCATCTCCTGTAACTGTAACCATCGAGTTCCAGTTAGGCTACATCAATGCAGAGAGATGGGCGTTTCCAGAAGTAATTCATCCTGCTCTAACATAGCCATCAGAAAGGTGAGTGAATTATACTCTGCAGGCACCCCTCGCTCTCCCCCAAGTATAGTGGTAGACAAGACTATTAGTTTAAAACAAGATAATTAGGTCTAAAATAGCAAAAATAAGACAAGATGACCCTAGGCCCTAACAACTGAATAAACTGAAATAAACGAACAAGACTAATTGTTTTTGCAGAAAGAAAGATCTTTTCGCCTTCATTTTGGCTGATGTTTCTGTAAGTGCAGAAGGCTGCACGCGAGAGAGCTGGTGCAGCTGGTTCTCTCTGCTGTTCCCTCCAGCTTTTGGGCCCCAGCAGTTGGCAAGTCCAAGGGTTCCGTGCAGTGCAGCCCAGGACAGCCTGGGACATGGTACTGGGGCTGAACTGACTCCCTGAGCCGCACGCGTGTGCTGGTAGGGGCTGGCGTTAGTGTGGAGCCCGGGTTTAAATCCCAACACAGAAACAGCTCTGAAATATTATGTAACTGGGAGAAAGGACTTATGTTGATGTAGTTTGTTTTTTAACATGATCCAGGTTTTATTAATAATTTTATATGATTGCTGATACACGCTGCAGCTTAAAAGAAGAAAAACTATGTTTTCTTACAGTTATCTCAAGTAAAGAAAAGATAGCATTGAGGCTCAGCTGATTCTATTATACTTCTGTAGTTTAAAAGATTTTCCAATTTTATCTATTTATAAAATTACTTGAAGCTGAGGATTAAAGGGAAAGGTTTAAAGCAGAAAAGCTGATTTAAGACTGAAGATCTTTCTTAGCAGCATCCATTTAAAGTTAATCTTTGATCATCTGTGAAGCTGATTACCTAACATATAAAACCTATAAAAATTATCCTCTCTTTTATTATGCAATACAAATATTGTATTCTTTCAAATTCAGGTGATTATGAATAATATTCAGAAAATCTGTTAACAAAACAGTAGTCATAAATGTTAAAGAGAGATACAAACAGAGCATGATGGAAGGAGGGAGAACGACAGCAGAAAGCTTTGTCATTGTCCCTCACAGCAGTGAAATAGAATTATAGGATCACAGAGAGGGCTTGTATGGCAGAGCTATAGTTCTCCCAAGATAGTGAAGGGTTTAATATTTCAACATACTTAATAGCGAACATACAAAAGTTCCACGATATACACTTACAGTCTATCTATTGATTTAATATGCTTTTCTGCCTGTATATTAAATACTCCAGATACTACTCCATGCATTGGTGCAAAGGTAAAAATGAAAAATTACGTTCAGCTTGACAGATTTTCTTTCTGGGCCCCCTGAATTTTTGCTTCTCTCGTTCACCTCAGTAACAGTGTGATGCCAGCTAACTCAGTTTCTCTAGTCCAACTATCAACAATAGTACCAACGATATGAAGACCTACCAAAGGCAAATACCATCCATACGATCTCTTGATAGCAGCACTCCTAAACCTGCTGTAATTCGGTGTCTCTGCTGACCGTTTCTGCCTCTTGGAAACTCACTAAATCTGAGACAACTTACGCAGCAAGTAGGAAAAGTTATTTAAAATGTTCGCATCCTCAGACTTACTGTAAAATCTTTTATTTTATTCCCACAAGCCAAGAGGGAAGGTAAGGGAGAGATGGGAGTCAAGGGCAGCACTACTGATTCTCAGAATCCAGGCAAAAACTAAGCAACTTAAGAGTCATTTCTCCACGTACAAATAATTTTGTGTCCGTCTCTCCACTTTTATTTTATACAAGTTTGGTTTTAAATGATGTAAGAGCTTTAAAGTCTTCTCTGCTCCCATCCTACTTGTATTCCAAAGGTTGGGTTAACAATATGCAATGCCAAATATATGGAAGTCCAGACCTGTCTTGAACAGTTGGGAAAGCTGCTGGGGCATCCTTTTTTCTGTACCTTCACAGTGCTTATCTGCTCTTTTCATATACAAAATGAAACAGAGGGTATGAAACCTGGACTTACCATTACTTTAGCTAGGAAACAAAATCTTGCTTGCCACAGGTCAACATTTCACATTATCTAGATATGAAACGTTTCAATTTGGTTTCTGTATTAAACTGTGATAAGGTGGGGGGTTTTATGCCTTCTGCCACACAAACCCATCACGCATGGGATTTGTGTTTTTTGTCTATTATGTGCCCCCTAGCCTGAAATTAAGGGCAGGCAAAGCCCTGGATACTCATATTGAAAAAAAAATCATCTATTTTCATCATCTAATTTGGGAAAAAGACTTAAGTATAGGATATTTCTGGGTAAAAAGTGTCACTGGCAGGTCAGTAATGCCATTTGCAAAGTGTTTTCACGTTGTCTGAAATTGCAGCTGTTGAGATGATTCTAGATAAAACCACTTTACTCATTAAATGTGGCTTCACTGGCAGAAAAAAATCTCTCCTGTGGAGTGCATTTTCTGAACTCAGATAAAATTAAAGAGGTTGCACTGGTGCAAAGATCCAGCCAAGGGAATCTCAGTGCAGTACCCGGTGGCAGGGTGCTGCTATGGTACTTCATCCACTGCAGACACAGGAGAGGGGTGGTTCCCAGGCAGTACTTACTGGTTTAAGAACTGACCTTTTCATATGAGTAGGTCACTTTTGGTATTTTTTCATGCTTGATCTTTATTTATGATTTTAGGAGGCTTGGTATTGATGAGCATTAAATTCACTTTTATGGAGTCTATAAGACTGATTTTCTCAGAAAAATGTTACTCAGTGCATGAAGTTACCAGCACGTCAAGAACAATGATGTACTTTTGTTGAAAATATATATCTGTTTTCTAAATGACTTGGACTGTTTAAAGAGTTCATGTTTTAAATAGCCCAAATAATACCGTTTGCTTACTTAGAGAAATAAAATCTAATTTATAGTAATTAAAGTACATTAACCTGATTAAAAATTATCTCCATCATCCTATATTTAATACCTAACAGCTTTGTTGCCGAGACAGTATTGGCTTACGCTGAGAAGGGATCACTCTGTCAAACAGGCATGTTCAGCAGCAAATAAAGTAGGGGGAACTGGAGGAGCTGAGAGTGAAAAAGGAGTGGGTAATTTTAGAAGTGGTTATTCAATTTCCTCTATGTTTATCTGGCCAGCAATAACACTTTCATGGGAGGAAAGGAAGAATATCCTTTAGAAATTACTTGAAGTACCGGAGGGTTTTTCCTCTAAGATGACAACTCAAGGAAGATTCTTGAGCATGACACACAATTGGAACAAACTTCTGGAGTCTCAGAAAGCTCCATCCTGTCCTGGTACAGCGGTTTCATAGTGATGCACAGGAGCAATGCATTTGGCTCCAACTTCCATATCTGCACTGACACCCAACACCAAAAAAACCCCATAGTGAACTGGAGTAACGACAAGATTTTCAATGTGGGTAAACCTCTGAACTCCAAAAGAAATTTAAACGTGTTAAAATTGTTATTGCTGGTTTAGCACATCTTATTTTTATAAGTGGAACGAACAAGTGGAAGATGTGAAATATGACCCTAGAATATCACTTCTGTAGATATGAATAGTACTACGGGGTCTTTCTGGAAGAAAGCATGTACAAACCTGTGAGTTACTCTCATGTGTTAAGTGTAGGGCATATGTTATGACCTTATCACAAAAAGTTTTCTGACCATTTTGGAAAGAGAAGAGGTTTTAATCTTTGTTATTTCAATAAGGGGAAAAAAAACTTTAAACCCTTTAGATTCCCATTCTAACCTTCTGTATTCCTTTTGGAATTTAGAAGTTAGGTCTTTTTCTCCTGAACGCTACTAGTTGTCGGAGCAGAATCACTATTACACTCCACTGCAGTGCTGCATTCCAGTGGACCAAATTCTGTGGATTACAGCCTTGCAGTAACCTTACAAAGTCAGAGGCATTACAAATACCTGAGTTGAATTCAATCTACTATCTAACCTGTTAGAAAAATCTTCTTGGGGGAGAGACAGCAAATAGGTTCAAGATATTTTTACCATCTACAGTGATCTACTAACTGTAACTCATGGCTTGTGTTTCAAAGGAATGTAAATTACACATTTGGAGTGAATTGAGTGTTCATTAGTTAAGAAACAATATGCCATTTCCCAGAGTCATAGATCGTACATAACACAGAATGTGTAAGGAAATATATAAACTTACAGGTACCTATTTTTTCTATGTTTCAGTTTGCAGTGAGTAAAATAGAAAATGCAGTGTACCCTTATACCTTATAAGCTTGAAGTATATTAAATATAAATCATTTTAATGCATCATATGCTACTTTTTAAAGGAAAAATATGCATTAAATGATTTGTTCAATCTCAGGTCTGCCTTCTAGCATCAAAGATCAATGTGCAGTCTGATTAAGTTGTGCTCTATAGATTTCTGCAGTCAAGTTCATCAAAGAACCTATTTCTCTTCCTCTAATGATGCTTGAACCTAAAGTTCTTCTCTGAAGTACTTTAATTTTCACTTGGCCATTACAAGAAGACAGTGACTTAATGAACTGCAAATAGGAGAAGAAAGTAACATAAATCATTTTTGCATGATTTTTGTGGTATTAGCATAACTCTTCTTTCATCATTTTAATGCCTCCAGTGATTTCTCCACATATGATGGTAAAAATTAAATTATACTGCATTTTTTGCAATCTGGTGCACCAATAAAAATATAAAAATCATTAGAATAATCAAGATAAATTAATGTCAGCCAACTGTAATATTATTTTACATTGTGCTACAATAACTGTTAGAGTGAGTTTCCTGCTGAGATAAAAGTCGCTAAACATTTATCATAAATAATCAGTAAAAAATTTGTAAACTATTCTTCTGTGAAGCCCTTCTCCAAGACAGTTATTTAAAAAATATAAGCCAATGGTTTCTTGCCTTAGTGCTTCTGACTGAAGGTAATATTCAGGAATCAAAACTGAGAGAGTAATTTGTTTTCTTTCGAGCCTCACATTTCTGGCTTCTCATTGTGTGTAGTTCTGTATAACCTTAAAAATCATGTTGCCATTATAGTTTTCTGAAATAGGAGACTAAATAAGTAAAAAGAATATAGCCGAAGATGTAAAAAAAAAAAAAATAAAAGCATGAATCACATCAAAAGGTAGTAAACAGCAGACTGAATGTACAGAAATAATTGCTGGTGTAATTTTTCTCAGTTTGGTGCACTTCTGCTGATCTTGACTATGTATGCGCAGTTTGGAGCCACCAGAAAGTGAGGATACTGGAGGATTTGCCTGACAACAGCCTGATGTGCTTATCGAAGCAAGACATAAGTAATAAAAACACAAACAGGTACTTGTCTGGTTTTGGTGAGCCCATCAGCCCTGGCTGCATGTACCTCCCGGGTATTTTTGAGAAAGAAGCTTTTTTTCATTAAAACATTTTTTTAAAACATTTAATTACAACTTTTTTTAAAAAACATTTCATTAAAATATTTCTAAAAATTTTACACGTCAATTCCAAAAACCTGGAGGAATGTTAATGGAGAAAAGGAAACACCCACATTGTAGGAGAGCGCTGCCAAAGTTTTAATACTGTTTCAGAATAATTATAAGCAGTGTGAAGCAACCGCTGTTCATGCAAAGGGAGATCTTCACTAGTCTGTCTTGTTAACTGCTACTTCCAGAGAGAGGAGGAAGGTATCAAAATGTAACATAATTTTTGGGTTTACATGAAGTTTGGGCTTGTCCAGAGTTACAAAGTTTGGTCAGTGAACCACTGAACCAGGCAGCACTTTTGATTCTCAGCCGTGTAGTCACGTAGGAAATGGAGAGAACTTCTCAGCTCAGACAGAGAAGCTGCAGCTAACTCCGACTGCTGAAAGCAGGACAAAATTTGAGCATACCAGTCACAGCACAGGCCTGTTGGAGCGGGTCCAGAGGAGGCCACAGAGATGACCAGAGGGTTGGAGCCCCTCTGCTTTGAACACAAGCTGAGATAGTGGGGGTTGCTCAGCCTGGAGAAGAGAAGGCTCCGGGCAGACCTTACAGCAGCCTTCCAGTACTTCAAGGAGGCCTACAGGAAGGTTGAGGACAAACTTTTTAGCAGGGCTTGTTGCGATAGAACAAGGGGTAATGGCTTTAAGAGGGAAGATTTAGACTAGATAGAAGGAAGAAACTTTTTACGCTGAGGGTGGTGACACACTGGAAAAGGTTGCCTAAGAGAGGTGGTAAATGCCCCATCCCTGGAAGCATTCCAAGTCAGGTTGGAAGGGGCTTTGAGCAACCTGCTCTAGTTGAAGATGTCCCTGGTCATTGCAGGGGGGTTGGACTAGATGGCCTTTAAAGGTTCCTTCCAACCCAAACTATTCCATAATTCTAATGATACAGGGGTAGCCACAGGCAATGCAGAGCAACCCTTGGGTGGCTGGAACTGCAACTCAATTCATCCTGCTTCCGCTCTTCCCTCTCTTGCTCTTTTCATTCCCTTTGTGCACTTAAACCAACCAAAGGTGATATTTTGTCTGTCTTTTTTACAATCTTTTTTGTTACACAAATTTTGCATCTGTATTTTTGTTTCCACAATCTGCCTTTCTATTAATGAAAAATTAAGGCCAGGCTGGATGGAGCTTTAAGCAACCCTATTGGGAGGTGTCCCTGCCCAGGGCATGGGGGTTGGAACTTGATGATCTTTAAGATCTCTTCGAACCGAAACCATTCTATGAAAAAAATATTTTTAACGATTAAATTGTTAGTACATTCTTAGTACCACTGGAAACGTTGATTATAGGTGATGAGGTGCTTGCACTTGCCATGTTCTGGAAAAGCTCTGACATATACATATAAATAAAATTAATATTTATGGTCACTGGACCCTATTAACCTTTGCTTGAATTAATTGCAAATGAATGATTCAAAATTGACATTTACACTTTTGCAATGTAATGCTTTGAAAACGGTAAATATTTTCAGCATAAGGGCTCAGTGAAAACTGAAATCACTGGTTACAAAGGGATTGTATGTAGCTTTTGGAAAATGAGAGTTTTCTGAACATGGCACTGCTACACTCCAGTCTGTCTGAACAGCATGTGCTTCCAACAGTGAAGCTCCTTATAAAACCAGGATCACTACAGTAGCTGTGCAAATAGGTCCCCCAAAGGCTTTAGGCATTCATTATTAAACACAAAGTAACACTAAAGGTACTGAGCAACTTCAAAATGAAGGCATAAATCTTTAACTGCTTGGGTAATCACCTATACAGGTAACACTCCAACAATAGGAACTGTTTAGCTTCATATGCTTTAATGTTCTTTATGCATTTTTTCTTCATTTATTTTAGAAAATCATCTTATTTCAATAGTAGCTCCAATGGGAGCTATTGTACAGCATTAGGCAACAGAAGCAGCTTAGTCCTGGCAACGCACCTTTAAATATCATGTGGGTTTTTTTGAACAAGCATAAAGCTACTAGAGATTTCATTTCAGCTGTAGAAACTCTGTAGTAAATACAGGATAAAACAGTTCTTTATTAGACTTCTCAGTTACAAAGAGCCAAATGCTGTTACTCTTGCTACCACCTGGGATTTGCTCTAATAACCATCAGTGAGGCAAAGTTCCTTTTAATTACACATAGTCCCAAATCACTGGCATTATCTAGTTGTATTTAAGACTGGAATTTAATCCTAAAATATAATTTCCATCATTAAAAAAATATCATTATTCTTTTGTGTATTTTGTGCAAGGGAAGATTCTCTTTCAGCTTTAAAATTTCATTTTCAGAAATATATGCACATGTCTAACTTTGTGATGCAATTGCTCTTATTTTATTCAATGGTCACTGTTACCCTTAAAAACAAAAATTTAAGAAATCATAGTCCTCTATGTCACTCTGTACTCATTATGATGCGTTTCCACCTCTGAAAATACAATTTTAAGTGGTAAGGGTTTAGTCCAGATTTAAGTGTATCTTACTGAGCCTGTATCAACTTTAATTACAACATAAATGATTTAGTTTTCCTGAGCAGCCCTTCTGGAGAGCTGGCCAGGCCTGGGACTGCCAAACCAGCTTCTTCTCTCTTACGACAACACATAAACTCTGCTGTGTGCCCTTGATTCCTCTGCCACCTTACACTGAGGAGGACTAATATTTTCTGGCACTAATTAAAAATATAATCTCAAGAAAACACGCTTGCTTATGTGTAATTGAAGACATAGCTTGTCAGGCCATATCTGTACCATTTCTAGTCACATGAAAGAGGAAAAATGCAGTTAGAGTCCTGGAACCTGTTCAATATTCTTGGCACATTTCTTATTAAAGTACTGTTTTGCTGACAAACTGAGATGACAGCGAGATGGTAGAATCCCAAAACGTCTAATGCACTTACTGTGCTATGCTACCTGTGTTGTAAAAAACTAAAATAAATTATGCCAGTTTAATTGTCATACTTCAATACTGCAGTATCCAGCCTTACTTTCAGACACTGTCAGGCCATCCTGAG
This sequence comes from Rhinoptilus africanus, assembly GCA_013400135.1. Taxonomy (NCBI): domain Eukaryota; kingdom Metazoa; phylum Chordata; class Aves; order Charadriiformes; family Glareolidae; genus Rhinoptilus; species Rhinoptilus africanus. The sequence continues at coordinate 86,877 of VXBO01004616.1, forward strand.
TAGTACCAAAAGACCTGTTTAGAAAATTCTTAGCTTAGATCTACAAGTCAAGGAACAGATTTTTCCTCATTCTCTTATATCTCTCTCGCACCCTCATCAGGCAAGCTAACAGAAATTTTGAGCAAACGCAAACCTCTCCTTCATCTCTGTTCATTCTCCCTGAGAAAAAAATCCCAACCTTTTCTTTCTGGGGAATAGAGTTTGCATTAATTGCCGCTTCAAACAGCATACACTTAAACATGGAAATTCATTCTGAGATGAGATGGTAATGGAAATCTTGCCCCAAAAAAAGGCAACAACTTTTCTCATAAGGATTCCAGTGCAAAAGAAAAGAGACAGAGAAAATATGCTGCAGGGCGCATAAAGAATCGATTCCAAACAAAATGTGTTCCAGAGATTTCCCACAAGGCATCAGCAGCTTCTTAATGCAGTTCATTCACAAATTCCTTCAGGGAGCTCAGTAAATAAAGGCAGCTGATTCCAGATCCATGTTAAAGAGTACATTAAAATGTACTCGAGGATTCCGAGAGGTGCTTAGAGATTCCAGAGCAGCTGACACGCCATTGACCACTCATTGGCCTTGGTCCTAACAATTTAGGCTGAGTTAGATCAAAAGTCCCTAGTGGAGCTGGGTACCATTTTCTAGTCAAAATTCAATGGCAGCTGAATAGCTTGCTCCCCTGCACGTCCAGATCTTGAGTCAGTGATGGCTAAATGAACAGAAACAATTCTCATGGCACAGTACTCTGTTTGTAGCTCTGCAGCCACCTATCAGTCTAGTGTCTAAACTCAGTATCAGTTGCAGAAATCCTAATGGATTTCAAGGACTCTCCAGCAGGACCTCATGTTTTTGGCAGCCAAAGCCAAGCTGTAAGCAGTAAATCCAGATGTGGACAAGGTGCTTTTCTGTTTTCTTTCTTTTTATGCTTATTAATTCAGATCTAAACAGGTCCAAAGAGAAATTGTAGGCAAAAGAGTGAATGAGAAGGAGGACCACAGAAGCACTGAATCTGATTGTATTAAACATGCAATTCTTTCTACAATAAATAGCTATTTTTCTTGCAAACTATGGACCAGAAAATATGTGATTTGGCAAGATCATCCACAATAGCTTATCCAAAAAATGGAATTTAAAGAAAAAAATACTTTTGATAAAACTCCCTAACATGAAAACTCAAGAGATCTTTCTAAATCCTGTTTTCTGAGAGTTTTCCAAAAAATGCAAAACCTGGCCTAATTTAATTAAAAGAGAACGCTTTACAATGTGAAACAGCTTCTGAACTTAAGAGGTAGCAACATAAAATCCATAAAAATTCAAAACACACAGTCATTCCTAACTCTTGCGTTAGTAGCTTGATCACCCACTCACATTTCCTTAAATCTCTTTTAAGCTTTTGGGATACAGACTACTGAAACTATTTTTATTCCTCATAGTATTATATATAGGGAAATCACAAGGTGAACATTCTGGCAAATAGTATCAACGTGCGCACAAATATCCTGGATGTACTTTTTGTTGCATAACACTAGGACAAGCAAAGATGACAAGGGAAAGAAAACTAATGAACAGCTGTAAGCGACTGGAAAGGTCTGGTGTTATTTGCTGCAGACAGGTCAGGGTGGGTTCTCCCCAGCTAAAGAAGGATAATAGATCAGTAAGAAAAAAAGGTTTGTAAGATGTGAAGTCCAAAAGGAGAAAATACTGCAGGAGAAACAATGATGTTGGAAACAGCCTTTACAGTTTGTAGAACATCCACTGAAGTTATCAGATCTGCACTGATGTTTCATAATCTGATGTTTCTAGCATGTCACAAAATTCTATTTTTAGGATAAAAGAGATGCCCCTATTTCTCAAGATGTCTGAGTCACAAAAATTCATGTTTTAGCTAATTTTTTTAAAAATTGGGTACTAAATACCTCCCAAATTTCAGTGATGTCTGAATTCCTCAGGCTCCTCTGAAAAGCTTCATTTAATATCTGTAAAACTAGTTGATAGTTCTAATATCATAAAGAGCTAGAAGTGATAGATTTACTGACCTTATTATGTTAACACTAACCACTTTTCTCCTGAAAAAAATAATGAAAACTCACTTACTGATTATAGAAACATTCAACATAAAGCCGGCTATAATCTCCTACCATGTTCACAGAGGACATTCTTGCTTTTATGCCTAAGTTTTGAACAGTCATGCTTACCTTTACTATTTTTTAAATTCTGGAAACTGGTGGTTCCTCAGAGAAGCTGTGCAGCACCCAGATGCTGCGTTCATCAAGAGAAGGAGCTGCCACTGTACTGGGGCTCCAGACACCAACAGCCACGGCTACAGACTGGTGCTGCACATAAACCTGAGGAAGGCCTCTTCTGAGCAGGAAATTTCTCAGCGCTGGCAGACGGCAGCCTGGTGCTGTGTGATACCGCCTCTGACTTGCTGAAATTCATGGGCCAAAGCAGCAGGCAGACACTGGGTAATCTAGTAGCATCCGACTGCCAAAACCCATTCTGTGTTGCTTCTAGACCTGGGCAACCAGCTGTGAGACATGGATTCAAATGACCTGGAAAGGAAATTTGGCTTCACTGAAATTGATGGCAGAAGTCTCTTTATCTTCAGTGAAGCCAGGATTTCATTCTTGGCAGTTGCAAAGCTTCTGTTTGTACTGAATTGTTTTCCTACTGTCAAATGTTGTTAGATTCGGAGGGGAGGGAGCTGTTTCTCCTGGAATTATTTCTGTAGCTGAGCCAAGATCTAGAGAATTTATCTCAAGCAAACCACTTCTACTGTTAATTTTCAGAGGAAACTTGGAAACTTTTCTTGTCTAGTGACAAAGAAATGAGACTTCTTTTTTAGCAGGCAAAATAAAACTTGGATACAGTTTTCTAAGTCAAACCTTAGTAATGGGGGCTTCAGTAGTGTGAGAATTTACAAAGCTGGATACTGAGCTGCAGACGGGCCCTATGGAAAGGGTTTGCATCCAAAGCTCAGAGAAGTCAGTGGTCAGTTACCTCATATTCTTATTAACACAAATACTACTTACTGACAGAGTTACTGATGCAACATCAGAATTTGAGAGCTCATCATGTGCAGCTTTACGTGTTGGTCATTAAACAGCTTCACAGTTGCTGGAGGCTGCCGTGCGTGTGGTGTTACACCTTCTGGGTTGGGCTCAGCTCAGCCGCTGCCCAGGATTTACACGCACTGAGATGAGCGTCTTGGTTGCACTAGTAAAATTCTGATTGTCTCTATCCCTCCTCCAGCCAATCTGCGAGGCAAAGATAAGCAGACTTCAAACGTGAAGAGGCAGGTAGGTATATTTTGCAGCTACACAGAAAACAGGTCGGTATTAAGAATAAAATCCTGATTTCTGTGCTAGTGAGAAGAGAAGGCAAAGGAGCCTATTGTCCCCCCCAGTAGCAGATGGCAGTCTTGCACCTGGCTCCCTGGGCACTGGGAGCAGCCGCAGCTCCAGCCAGATTACAGCAGAGATGTTCCAAAGCCATAAGGAGGAATCACATTCCTAAGGACCCTTTGAAATAATTTGGCATTGAATACATTTATTCCCTGATGGAAAAGCCCCTTTTACACGTGAAAATGGAATTGGCATGCAGACTTGGTGACCAAGACCTGCTTTTGCACCCCCAATGTAAACTACCATAGTCGGTGATTTAGCCATAATCATCTTCCACGTCCCTTGCTCAGCGGTATTAAAGGGTTTTCTGTCATGACGGAAGAGTTGTATAGTTGTGATGGAGGAGTTGTATAGTTGTCACGCAAGTTTAAACTCTGAGTGATTTTCTGTAATTCCATTTTTTAGTTGTTTCAATTGGACAGAGTAATCCCCATGCTATTGGAAGAGGCTAAAACAGTAACAGATGTTTTGATGCCTGTCTTTTAATTCTTCAGAGTGCTGTGGTATAAATTGAGTCCATCAAAGTAGCACCTGTGACATAGAGTAACATCAGAGACAAAGGAATTTTGCTGTAAATCCTATAGCACAGGACACACGTTTGTACCAGCATGTTTTAGAAACATGTTCTGTATTTTGAAAAACACATCACAGTTGTTTTGATGCTATCAGTGCGTGCAGGTGAAATCTATGAAATCAAGTGCTGAAACTAGAAATACGATTCTTTATGTGGAGGATACACAAGCTCTAATCACTCCTACAGTTGAAAGAAAGATTAAAGGTCAGCATACATAAAGCAGAATTGCTTGGATTTCCCATCCCAGAATGCCCAAAGCAGCCTCTCTTTGCATGTCCATATAATTGTATCATTCAGTAGTAAATGACACCCTTTCACCAAAGTCTGGCATATGTTTTATGTCTAAAATACAGGCTGGATGATGCACATTAGATCTGAGCACTAACCCAAACCAAGATATTTGGAGGCATGAGAAGAACTGATCTTCCCAGATCAATTTTTGTAGGTTGATTTAGTCCTTCTAGCCCAGTATGTAGTGATGGAAACAACGATCCACTACTAGAAAGCATTTTATCTGCTTAACTCATAACTAATTTTTAATATCCCATGGGGACTAAGCCTGCATCCCTGTGCACTGTAAATGTTTGGATACACCGAGGGGGTGGAGGGTGCATGACAGGGAACCAAAGTTAATAAATACTTCATGCTGCCTTAGTGACTGTTAGGTTTTCTCCAGCATTAAAGACTGAAGCCCAAAATTCTAGAATGCCGCAGGCTGAAATGAAGTTTCCTGAACAATGAACAGATATTGCTTAAGAAAAAGATTCCTTTTAATTTTGTAGACTGACATTGTATTGTAAATAGACTACTTTTCCATATTTGGGGTTTAACCTGGCAAATATGAAGGCAATTTAAATAAACAGGAATTTTCCTTCTTTAGATTCCTATTTTGTCATTCATATGCAGCTTGATGTCTCTACGTAACAATTCACCAGAAGGACGCTGATATGAATAGTCATTATTCCAGCAAACAGGGCATTTATTTCTGGACAGAGTGACAACAGACCCAGTAGACAATGTATCAGACCAGATCACTGGGGTTGACTTTACTGTTATGAGCGTATTAACCTCTGAGCTTTCCACATACCGTGTCATTCTTGCTGACAATAAAAAGGGAGAGTTTCAGCCTTTTCCTTTATTTACTTGCACCTACAGTGTATTTTACAAGAGTGTATTTGCTACTGAATGCAGTAACAAATCTTCAAATTTACTGAACAACTTAGAGCAGCAACCACTTCACGAGGAAAATAACCCTCTATGGAAAACTGAAGCACAAGTTCAGAACAGGTGAGCAAACCAGCTGACTGCAGTGCTCGAATACTTCAGTTGTGGTTGGAATAGTAATTATAATTCTGCCAGAACTGACAGAACATTTTAGGAGTAGTTGAAAATTATTTAAAAATTTAAAAGGCCTTTATGAGAGATTAAACTGGTGAAGCATACCCTACAGTGACTTATACGGTCATATTGTTTTGACACAGTATACATGAGCAGAGTAGAGCAATGTTCACTTTGGTTGCCCATTATTTCCCTTACTCACGTGGATATTTGCATAAGGGTTGGAGACTATCTGCAGTGCTGCTCATTTGGAACTGAAATTTATTGTTGACTTAGCTCCTAAAAAATAACCTAATTTTTCAAGCCAATAGAAAACTACATGAGTTATTCACCTTGGTTCATTATTATAAGATATTTTATGGTGACACCACAGAAGTCATTATTTATAACGTATGGGATCATCTTTTACCAAATGTTTTCTCCTTTATCTTCTTGTAAATGTCTTGAAACTATGAAGCAAATCTTGAATCATCCAGTCAAAAGTGCCCAACAATGATAAATAGTCGCATTATGTGCACAGGATTGCAACTGTAATGTTTCTCCAAAAACAGCATATTAGCTTTTACTTCTGATAAACAAGACCTTTGATAGGAATTTTTCCTTAAGTGCTTCACTTCATCATAATGCTGATCTTTCTACCCTGCAGTTTAGATGCAGATGGAACAAAAATTAGGGTTAGGGAGACTACAGACTTCTGGGTTTGAGAGAGAGCGAACTAAAATTAAAACACTGAGTTAAGCACAAAGGAAAACCTCTTACTTGCCAGAAGTAAGCCAGCTGGAGCAGTGTGTGTGTGAGAGAGACTCTCTGTGTGTTTGGGGGCTGTGTGTGTGATAAATTGTGGGACTGAGTTTAACTGCAGCAGTCAGACTTTGTCAGATTAATTTAACGGAGAGAAGGTGACTTTTAAAATACCAAACCAGAATTTTTCTTCTGGAATTATGGCAACTGCACAACCAAGGATGCTGTGACACCGTGTTGGAAAGCTCATTTTGTTTAAAGAGAAAATGCTCACATGATATGCTACTGGATGTGGTCAAATCAAAAGAAAGATGGTTAAACTTGGCGAAATCTACTAATTGAATTGTGTTCGTAATCCCGATTCAGGTAAGATGAGAAGTAACTTCCCTAGTTTCTGCAAAATAGATTTCCAATGAAATATCTTCTTAAAAGCATCGTTACATGGTGCTTCAGAAACACCCCATTCCTCACAAAATCAAGCCCCCTCTAACTTTTAAGTTCAGCACCTGGTCCCGTTCTTTCATTGCCTTCACAAAGAAACCTAAACTACAGCAGGTTTCTGGTTCAAGTCTTCAGAAAGATGCCCTGGCCAAAATAAAGCCCTTTTTTTGTGTTAACGCTTTATTATCACATCTTCTTTCTAGCTTTAAAACTCCAGAATGAAATCACTAGGGATTTTGTAATTATTTTGAGACTAGGAATTCCATTCTTTGAACTTTCTGCCTTTACGCTGTTTAAATCAATTTTGCTGCTCTGTTACCGAGAGCAGGATTGGGTACAGCTACAACGTTCCTGTTGTACGTGTATGAAATGTTCTGAAAACAAAACCAACAGGGCATAAATAAGAGCAGAATTTAGTTAATATTAGACAAGATATTATTGCTGTAGTAAATTATGAGGTGATGTGTTGCTGATATAAGTCTCTGAGGAGCATCAAAATTGTAACGTTATGTACTGTCTCGACAGGTTCATGTAAAATTCAGAACAGCCTGCTACCCCTTGGCAGCTGCTCTCTGCAGGGCTGGATGGGTCAGCCCTCCGCAGCAGCGGCGGTGCCCGGCGCGAGACGTGCCTCAGTGCGGCTGGAATTTCCTAACAGGCTGCTGTGCGGGTGCCGTAACATCCCTGTCAAACAGACAGGCAGCTGCTCAGGGTGGAAAGGCCTTCCCACCGGTACTAACGCTGGCAGATGTTTTCAGCGTTCCTTGCAAAATAGTGACAGTTTAACTGAAAAGAAAAGATGGCGCAATGAGCAGCGAAACGTGCTCCTGAACCCCTCTGTAGGTGACCTGCTAGGCCTTCAGAGCTACCTCCCATCTGTATAATACCGGCAGGGTGGGCGGGATGTAAAGTCAATATTCCTGATGGATCAGGAAGAAAACTCCAAAGCACAGACCAGCCCATTTTTACAGCTATTAACTATGTATTCCTACTTACTGATGAATCTCCAAAGTGTGAGTAGAGTGTGCAGCAAAACAAGACATTTAAATGCACTGAAAAAGCTTTACTTATGAACTATTTTTTTAAGATAGACTAAAAATACCTGCCTCTTCCAGTTACCTTCCAGAAATCAATAGGCAGGAAAGCAAATTACTGCTCCTTCTCTTATGTCTCTGCTATATGGTCTCAGTGGAATGAAATTACTTTGCAGTTAATTAGATTTTTAAAAAATATAGGATGGGTTTTGTATAATTCCCTTGGGTGTTTCTGTACCTCCCCAGCTTTTTAAATCCATTTCCAGGAGATGAGGCATTGATTTGGAGGAGATTTAATAACCCATTGGTAACTGTATAATCACCTGTAGCTGCCATGCTAGCATTGGCCAGACTTTCTAATAGCTTTAAGCAGCAGGTCAATATTTTCAGCAAAAATAAGTAATCTTTTTTCACAGCCCTGTCCTATAAAAATCTTGTGGAGTTTTTAAAATATGCGCCTACTTCAGAGTTTCAGTTCAGCTCAGGAATGTGCTTTCGGAGCAGGTCTTTTCCTCATCTCTGCTTCCTGAGATTCAGTTCACAGCTGGGGAACCAGTTAACATGATAGCAGAAATTAAAAAATCTGACGTCCCGGGGGGGGGGCAGCAGCATGGCTGAGGGTGTGCTGGGGTACGAGGGGGTTCCAGAGACATCTGAAAACAAACTTCTCCCAGTAAGCTCCTCCCTCCAGCAATCCAAAACCTTGGATATTTGGGGGGGTGCATCTTCTCACCAAGGTCTTGCAGTTCAGAAAAGGTGCTCTATAGCTAGCGATAACTCTATAGCTAGCGATAACTTTCAGAGGCATCCTGAGGAAGAGAGCATAATAATTTTTTAAGTATTCGGAGTTCCCATTTTTAGCCGTCATAAATCTATTGCTGACGTTTTATCTGGGTTGCGCAGGTTGCTGCCTTGCCTTGGAGTTTAACTTTATCCCATGGATAAAATATAAACTGAAACAAAATTAAAAAGTAACCCCCACGTGGAGATCCTTGCTCCGGTGGCTGAACGGTTTTCACCAGCCATCTTCAGTGATGGCTGAGCATGATGCTATAGTTTGTAGACGTGCCCTCAGTTTCAATCTCCTGTTATTTCAGCCACTTTCCCTTTGAGCCCGAGGTCAGCTCTGCCAGCAGGCAGCGTGCAGCAGCAGAAAGAAGCGGTACGCAGTCAGCACATCTGTCGGAAACATTCCTCCAAATACTACTATTATACTTAGGCGCTGTGCGATTTGAAACAAACAGGTGGAAAACTGAGACTTTCCAGACTTTCCAGGCTGAGAGACCACTCTGGGAAGTGCCTTCAAAATACCCACTTTCTTGTGCAATTTAGTGGATTTTGTGGCAAAATATTTGTTCTTCAGAAATCCCTTTCTATGTAACAGAGAGAAGGCTTTAGCTGCTTAGCAGAGTAGCAGCTGGAGCATCAGGAGCTCCATCAGTGTTGGGGAAATCATCCTAATCTTTCCTTTTGTTTATACTGACATTTTTATAGGGACTTTTCTTTTAGCACATCATTGATTGAGCTTGAAATAGCATAATCAACTCAGTGGGAATTACCAGTAATAGATTACAGCCAAATTCTGCTTTCAGTTATGGCTGGCTGAGTCCACGTAATTTTGCTGCAGTTCCTGAGTCTGTACCTTAGGGTAACAGGGATCAGAATCCAGGAATCTGCCTTTCCAAGACAGCATGGTATTTATAAACCTTGGATACTAACTACTAATAGAACTTCAATGTTTAACTGTAGGTTGTTTTCCTCCTGAAGAGAGCTACCCATGATCATTAATTAACACTATTTAATCAAGATTTTACTTTCCTTCTGATTTTTTTAAGAGACATTCACATTTACACTGAATACTTTCAAAACAAAATATTGTTTCCTCTCGTTTGACTTCATATATGTTATAGTTTATTACTACTTTTTCCTTCAACCTTTGTGTTACTTTCTTTTCTCATGTGTAGTTAATTTAGTTTTTCTGAGCTTGGTTCTTCTTGTTCCATATATTTTTTAAGCCACTGTTACTGTTTCTGTGTGCTTCTTGGGAGTTTTGAATACTTTAGAGAGCCCAAAAACCAAATAGAATCAGTGATAGCTGCTTAAATGTGTCTTATTTTTCCTTAAGTTAATGTGTAGGTGAGCCCTTGGAATTTTTGAGTGTTTATTATCTTTAGCAGTGATAGCCTAACAGATAATAACAGATATTTTGGATGCATTGGGGTTTTGATCAGATTTTCAAAGTAGCTCAGTTCCCGTTAACAAATACACTCTTTTTGAACCCCCAGTAGCTTCTGTTGCTCTCAGTTTGAGTTCCTGGGTTCAAAACGCTTCTGGAAACATGGCCCGTGTTGGCTGTCTCTCAGACTGACCAGATACAGGTAACATCCACATACTGGAAAAGACACCATCATTAGCTGGAATCTGCTGTGCTGTCAGCTGAACAAAGAAGCGGACAATAAGGCAAAGTTGCAGTTCCAGCATCTGAACTCAGTCACGTGACAGAGTTTAAGGGTTATATCTCAAATCTGCTTACTTTTCCCAACCTACTAAAAAGTTGCAGGCTGCCCCTGGTTGCAATAAATAACAAAGTGCATGGAAAACCGGACCCTGTCTGTCAGGTTTGTGACTAGAAGGATGTCTAGGTCTGAACTTACTCAGAAGCAGGTGGGAGCCCAGCGGGGAGATAAATGCAAACCTCACCTTGAACGAGCACTTGACAAAGAAATAAGACAGCAAGAAAAGAAGTCACAAATAACACAGAGCGAGTGCCTGATGACACCGGGGAGGTGGAAACTGCCTTTTCTCCACAGACACACTGTTTCCATGTAATAATTTAGTTACCAGAGTCTATTCGGTTTTTAAACTACTTTAACACTGACTGACATTCTCTTTAAATTGTAACTCGTGCAATTTAATGATAACCTTTAATTTTCTTCTACCCTTGTAATGGGAAGCAACAAAAATAGTAAGGGATAAATTGCAGACATAAGAAACACTTTTTATCACAAGAATGTAAAATGTATTTGGGCACTATAATGCTCGAGAATTTTAATGCGTGATGGCTTTCACCATCCTGTTCTACAATAACCGCTCTTTGGCACTAGCTTGTGCGTGATTAGTATTTTCATCACTGTATGGAGTAAGATCTCTTCTATCCCAGACTGATGGCCTAGATTTTAGAAATATTGAAGACTTTTCATGTCCCACTGACGCACTGGGAACTAAAGTTTCTGACCTTTCTTTTGGAAGACAAAACTTGTTTACGAGTAGCCTATTTACCCATTTTGTCTATACACACAGACACAAAAGGTTATCTGTATCGTAATTTGCTATGGCACAGCAAAGAAGTCTGGGTCATTTCAATCAATATGTTTGATAACCTGAGGCTTTTGGGTCCCTTTGTCTAATAGTGTAGTGCAGAAAGTATTCAGCAGAATTGATTAAATATCCACTTGAAGTACTGTACTAGTACAGTGCTTTAGAGCCCATTGCTTTTAAACTGTTTGCATGTTTGAAAAACAAATCATTCTTTAATGCAGGGACTCAGTACTTTCCATATCTATCTTTTCTTATTTTTTTTTTCCCCTTGGTCTGATTTTTATGTGCAGTTTGAGTGTGACAGCTGTGATATCAGAGGATCTCAAGAACCTGTGACTTTGGAAATAATTTCAAGCGCTGACTTATAAAAAACCTAAATATTGCTCCTTTCCAATTTACGCTGGTAGTGCTGTCTCCCATTCTGAGTTATGTCTCATGAAAAGGGGCTGCAGATACGAAGGAGCTGGCAGTCAAGGTGCAAAGATAAAAAGTTACCCATGAGTTTTAGTTTGCATTTCTGCATTACCTTCCACAAGCAGGGGGGTTCACCGTGGAGGAGGTTTTGGTTTTTAGGTCTAATGCTGAGGTTTGGATGAATGAACTCTCTCTCTGTCAAAGGAGATAATTTTTACCACGTCTGCATAGCCATGGCTAATACCAGCCCATTTATGTATTTAAGCTTGTTTTATTTTGCACAGTCAAATTGTACCTCAACTTTCCCAAGCAGAGCTTACTGGAGAAATGTTGTTCAGGAAGCACCAGAAGGCATTTTGGTAACTGGTAATGGAAAGACTATAATCCCTTGCAGTGAGTGAAATTCCACTGAGCAGGATTGAGTAAAAGGAAACAGGAAGGCACAAAAGTGTTTAACGTTCTGATTTTCCCCTCTTTCCCCCAAGAAAGTTATAAAGTTTCCTTAGTTTTTTCAAAATTTCATTGACTACGAGTCAGCCCAGGCTGAAATTTTAACAATTCAAATGCAAAATTCTTAAGACCTTTTTCACAGATGATGTTAACTACAGAGCCGTCCCGTTCTCATTGCTGGGAGTACAGAGATGCTGACGCGCAGATTTAGGTCAACCAATGTCTACCTGATTACGCTGATGTTGTGTTCACTGCTCTCACAGCACACCAAGCTCACATCTACAGTTCCGCCCATTTAGCTAAACTGCTGAATTAAGAAGTCTGTATACATAAATAGCAGTATGATTCAACTTGGTTCACAGAATCAATCAGTTATAAGTTCATCTTTCATTTCCTAGACGGTTGGTGAGCGTGTATGTATGTCACACAAGTGCATTTGGGGCTGACTTAGCGGTTAGAAAATCAGTCAGGGATACAAAGATACTTGTACAAGTTGATCTGTATTTCTTCAGACCCAAATATTTTTTCTTTATCAAGAACTTTAATACCATCTGAACACCTACATGGCCTTTACCTGCAATCTGCAATATATTTAAGGGTCCAACATATTTAGCAGATTCTACCCTCTCATCACCCACCCCTTCCCCCAGTTCCTGAGCCATCATCTCCTGTGGAACCGAGCCCCTTGACTCAGGCAAGAACAGTACGTGTGAGGACTGCACTTCATAAAGATCATGAGTCTTCCCTGTGTGTCCTCACTGGCACACCTAATTGAAAAATGGGTAAATCCGTGGCCCACAGTGAACTGAGGACAGAATTGGTACTTTGTTCGTTCATCTGTATTAAACAATAAAACAACTTAGACCTGAAACAAAGCTGGCGAGGCGCCTGCTTCCCAGTCTCCATGAGTACACATGCACTCCCTCTTCCCTCACCCACGTCTCGCATGTGTTAACGGTATCGTGCAAACACACTTACATATTTATAGCCTGCTTGTTTTATTTCCTTGTGCACACAAGCCTAATTAACAGCTATCATTCAATTTATTCTTGATTTAAACATAATTAACAATATGCTTAAGTAATGATTTGGCTTATGTCTACCAACTGAAGCCAAACTTGTCAAACTACTGCTCCATTAATTTAATTCTTCCTCTTGATTTTCGGAAATTCAATTACTCTAATGTGGTTACTTGTATAGTAAACGTTTTCAGTTCTCTTCTGTTGCTTAGACACTTCCAGAGTATTTTCTAGGTTATTTTAATTTGTTGCCTAGGGAGTGCAGAAGCAAAAAATTTTATCTTTATAAATTGACAGATATACCTGACTATTCTATACAACTTCTCTATCATAAAAGGCATTAAATTCCTTTCAACCAACCAAATGTCTTTTCTTCTACAATATCACTTTACAATTGGAGAAGAAATCCAAATAGTTGTCATGATTCACAGTCTTATCTATCGCTGTCAGGCCAGCACATGTTATCAGGATGTTCTGCAGAGACTGGAGGAGGGCAGAAAGGGAAGCATCCCTCTGGAAACACCTCTTTGCCCTGCGAGGGGCTGGGTGCCGGGCTTCCAACCGCTGAGGCTCCAGTGCACATGAGTCCCAAAAGCTACATGTTGGCGCACAGGGTGATCTTACAGGCTTCACCTCTCACTGTGTGAAAAAGCAGTGTGTTTTCTTAAAATCCTTTCATTCTGCCCCACACCATTGGTATTATGTGCTTTTCTACTTGGCTGTTTCAAGCATGTGTTTATTTAAGCTTTTAGCTACATGAACCTTGTTAAAATCAAAGAATTGCAACTGCTCAGATCATTAGTGAATTCTTCCCCCACATTAGCCGGAGGAGACTCTTTCAAATATGGAACACATCACCTTGACTTCCCAATATGCTTGAAGATCCAATAGCTTGTTAGATATTCTGGTTACTGACATATGAATGTTTAGGAACAGAGGTAGTATCCGTAAGGTCTCTGAGAATGCACACTGTGTTACACTGGTGGCTAATGCCATTCACTTGCTAGTAACATTCTGGTTCTTTGACTTTTGTTTTTAGCTGTATTCCTCTATTCATCTGCCTGGAACAAGGCAAGGCAGAGATGCTGTTATGATGTCTCTCAGGACTTGAGAAGATAGCCCAGTAGCACTATCTCTGTTGATGTAGAGATAGCTGTCTTGTGAATATTGCTGGCATTTAAGTCCCTAGCAGTTCAAAATACACGCTGAATAAGAGAACGGGTAGGAAAGGACCATGTGGGAATCCAAACACAAATGTTCTGCCTTAGAGAGCAGCGAGTTGTTAGCTGCCAGCTTTTGAAAGGTTTGTGGCCATTTGGGGGGCATCTTCAGGAGCTCAGTGAAGGCTCACTTTATTCAGTACAGCTGAGGACAAGGGCCTGCATTTTCTGAGTGATCAGGCTTCTTAAATTCTCCCTTGATAAATAAAATAAATGATATGTGACTCTGCTGTCATCGTTTGAGTGAAAAAGACCTGGCTTGAAACTTCCCCAGCTCCCACTGCTGCTAGCAGAACTCCAGATCTGAGGGTCCTGTCTATGCTGTTGTTTTGTACCGGTTTATTTAACAGTAAATCAATTTCGTTACACAGATACAGCCCCTCTTAAACCACGATCTATCTGCCTTCTATTTAGTTTCTCTATTTAGTTTCCAGATAAAAACTTGAAGCAATTTAATTAAATTGATCTAAAAGTAACCGAGTCTTTTTTATATATATATATATACACACACTCATATATTTGTAAGTTATATATTAGGAATACAAAAATGGTGTTGGGAGCCCACAAGAAAAAACACAGAAAGAGGAAGTGTTTTTAAAGCTCTGAATTTGGCAGGGCGCAGAAAGCAGAGGAGTATTAGGCAAAGGGAAATCAAACTGAATAAGATTGCTGTGCCAAGAGTTCTGATTAAGTGATGCCTGACGGAGCTGTTTCCCGTGAATACCTGACCCAACCCAACCCAACCCAACCCAGCGCACCCTGCCCGCTCCGTACAGATTTCTCCCAACACGAAGCTAACTTAACCACTTCCATATGGTTATGTAAAATTACACATCGCAAACTATGAGCAATAGCTGCCTTACATCTTAACTTGCACATAAATTGAGTCGGATGTATAGTACCTTCTGAAGCTCTAAACATACAGTTCTAGTATTGGAACATACTTCACATCAGGACCTTATCAACCAGGGAACAAATCAAGGCCTGTCGTCCTCCTCGACACTCACAAAGGGGTACATTCAGGTCATTAAGTTGTGCATTTTGTGATGTCCTACAAAGACCACTTTATCCAGACATTTGCTGATATTCACGCTACTCACAGATTGGCACAAGAAGAGGCATTGCTAGTTGCTGTATGTGGCCTTTTGTTACCGAGGTGACGTGATGTCATTTCAATCTGACTGAAGAGGTCTTTCTGTCAAAACCAAACAAGATCTTAAGCTTTGCTTGGCGCCAAAAATTTCCCCAGCAGTTGGGGTAGGCTGGTGTCTCTCTCCCAGCTGACCTTAATAGGGTTTTGAGTTCACAACCTGGATTTTTTTTTTACAGGTTAACCTGCATGTGAATTAGCTGGTGAATTCTTAAACATTGCATAGATCTGCAAAATTCTGTATTTGCCAATAATCCTCTGATCTGCCAGGAGACAGTTTGTCATTTCATCTAAAAGAAATCACCAAGGAAGTTTGAATCTTAAAGAAAAAGAGGATACTTGGACACACTGAGGTCTTTTATTTCAAATTAAACTCTAGGTATGTGGACCAAATTGCCTGGTGGTCTCCCTAGTTTTTAGGCAAATGCATTTGCTTAAACTCCTATCTTGTGTGCGCATATGCTAACAGGAGGTGAGTAGCCACTTGACTTGTACAAGTAAATGCACCCACCATTTTTCAGACATGTTAGGGCAAGTGGAAAATTTACCTTAAACCTGATTTAGCATCTCATAAGACTGATTTATATGCACTCTGCTGTAAACGATCATCGACTGAGTATTCAAAGCAGAAAACCAAGTGAACTATACATAAAGAATGACTGCTTATCTTCGCAAGGCATCCTTCCCTGTGCATATTGAATACTTTATCTTTTCAATGATCACTTACACATTCTCTGCTATAAACTCTAGATCTGATTTTCCTCTCACAACAGTGTAAATCAGAAGTAACTATACTGAAGCCAGTGGATTTATACTACAGTAAATCCAGCATGAGAGAAGAATCACTCAGTTTCACATTGACATCGATAAAAAGAACACCAGGCTCCATATAAATAAATGGCAAGAAGCTTCCTTGAGTCCATTCCAGTTGGCAAAAGCTATTTGATAAATACATTTTAATGAGGTCCATTTAAGCTGTGTTACATTTCACCTGATGTTTGTATGGTAATTCTTAGAAAGTGGTTTACTGCATGAAATATCAGGTACTTTGATGCAGTCATCTATATGTATATGTGAGAACAGGAGGTTGGGTGTGCCACATATGGAGAAAATGTACAATTTAGGGTTCCCAAATGGCATCTTTACATAATTCTTAGAAGACGTAGAGAAGCTGAATAGCTATGGGGGTAAAAAAAAGAGAGAGAGTCATAAAGCTAATGATAAATAAATATTTGCACACACATGCCACACAATAATTACTAATTTAATAGCAGAAGACAAAGAGGAACAGCTGCTAGCTGTGTTTTCCATAATAAAAAGTTTATAGGAATTTAAATGTGGTGCTGGTACCAGATTTGAATCCCTGCCTGTATTTTTCAGGTACTGTTAAATACTCCCTGAAGTTATCCTTTTCCATTATTTTTAGTAGTAAGCAAAAGTTTTTCTTTTTAAAAGTATGTGGATTCTGTGAAATGACAGGTTTTGCTGCAAATAGGATTTTGCTTTAAAACAATAAAGAGGAAATTCACTAGTTATCAATCCAGCATATTGCACAGCTTGCAAATACCTTGTATATTGGGGCT
Organism: Rhinoptilus africanus; assembly: GCA_013400135.1. Taxonomy (NCBI): domain Eukaryota; kingdom Metazoa; phylum Chordata; class Aves; order Charadriiformes; family Glareolidae; genus Rhinoptilus; species Rhinoptilus africanus. Next base: position 103,564 of record VXBO01004616.1, read on the forward strand.
CTCAGCAAAAATAACATAATTTGACAGTAGTTTGAAAACAGACCTCTAGCATGTCAGAGGCAGTATGAATCCACGGTTGCACAGATTTCAGCAAAGACAGTTTTTAAACAGCTTGCTGGTATTAGCTCGCGAGGGCCGATTCCCTGCCAGTGGGATCATACTGTTCCTGGCTCTGGGGCTGGCTCTGTCAGCAGCAGCTCCATGTTTTCTGTTTGAGAACATCAGGCAGCGTGGACATGCTCACCACTGATCTAACTGTGCTTCACTGGAACGCCGCTGTTCCTGTGGAAGTCTGGTACCGACACCTTGTGAAAAGCCAGCCTGAGGGCTTCAGCGCTGAGGTTGAGAGCTGGAGCTGGTGGTCTGCACGCGTTCGTGCCAGTGAGTGAAGCAGAGGGGACAGAGACTGAAGGCCTTGTGGGATCTGATGAATGTGCCTGTGTGGGTGCAAAGGAGCGTCCTGCTTTATCCCCCAAACACCGCGACAGAGGAGTTAGAATAGAAGAAATTTTCAGCTCTGCTAAAGCAGCCCATAGCGATATGGAAATGTGGTAACATGCAGCTGAAAATGGAAATGTAAACAACTCCTGAGATGTACGCGAGAGAGGGCAGGCTCCTCGTGTGAATTTGTCCTGGGAAAGGGAATGTACTAAATACCACAGAGCTAAGCATGACAGCTGTATGGAATTACTCATATATTAAAATTTTCTAAGAAGAAATTAATGTTTTGATTTTGTCTCCATTCATGTTGAATCATTTTGCATCTCATAATAATCAATAGCAATTTTCAGACACCATTAACATTTTTAGAAGCAACTATTTAATATTCAGGGCTTCTTTTTGTCTGATTTGTCAATCGCATGAGTTTAGGGGGGCTTCAGAGGGATGTTGTTTGTTTGTGCTAGAATACACACAATCAGTAAAAATCTCTCTGCTTGACAAGTCAGCTTTTCCCTGCTCATTTCTAGAGTTTTCATTTGAAACCAAACTGTCTAATCTTTCTCAAAAAATTGTTTACTGCTCTTTTATCATCCCTTGCTTTCATAAATGCTGTCAGTGCATATGATACCCTCTCTACTTCAGAACCTGCTCATAGCTGTATAGTCACAAAGGTGATAAAATACATTTGATTTTCACTGAAACAAGCTTGGGGGCCCTGTTTATAGGATATCTCGTACAGTCATGCAGTATTAATTCCCTTTGTGTGCACATTAACCTCTGAATTCCAAGCAAAACAATAATCGTTCTGGCTCGGTGGGATGAAGGCTGAATTTTAGAGTATAATCAAGTTCCAGAAAACAGAAACACCCCATGTCATAAATGAGAAACGGTCCGCATAGTAAATACTGTAATTAATTAAAAAATTATTCATATTCACTAGAATTAATTAATATCCATCACAATTAATTTTTCTCTGATGCATACTCTTAACCTGTAAGTGGAGCAGATATGATTTAAAACTTTCAGTGAGCACACGGCAAAGCCTGAATGAAACATCCTAAGATGCAATGTTTTTCATGTTAGTGTCTAACCTCTTGTTGTATGGTGTATCCACACTGTCGGCTGCTAAACCATCCCGTAGCTGTCACGCTCACAAAACCGAGCCCAGGATTAATTTTGCTTAACTTGGGAAAATGGAAGAGACTGATCAGAGAGGAGCTTGTACGTGCCCATGCTTTCAGGAGTCATGGGTCTGACCGCTTCCTTTTCCCTTGGAGCTGGGGCTACTTCAGAGCTCTGCTGCTACCTCTGGAAGACGCTTTATCGAGTCCCTGGTGTCCTGCAGTGGTGCAGCATCCCACGGCTGCCCACCACCCAAGGACTGCTTGCTCACAGTAGCATGAGCCCTGAAAGTTGACCTTCTCGTCTGCAGCTCTCCCACTGATCCCTGCAACAGATCTGAAAGTGTGGAACTGAAAACTAAACCCCAAGCCTCCAAGCTACAGCTCTTCCTAAATCATAATGATAATCCTTTGTAGTGTTTGTGGTTTGAACTAGCACTAACAACTGCATCAGTAGCGGAGACCCTGAAGATAGGCTGGTCACAGATCAGAAGGATATCAGGAAACATGAAGAAGCTCCTTAATTAATTTCTAATCCTTTTTCAGCCTTAATCTTCTTTTTCATAGTAAGATCTGGCATTACACATTTTCTGCACACATGCCTTCTCGATGATGTAGATTAAGTCTTAGGTCTCTGATTTGCTAGAAGCAGCATGTCGGTGGGTTAGCTGTTACTGCAGCCGTGTACAGGAACACCGCAGGATTATTCTGTCTGGGATGATATATGCAGCTAAAATATTCATTAAAAGCATGTGAAGTTGGTCCACTCATCTACGATTCTAATTCATGCTTTGTTCTGTACTTCACAAGGGTTTTATTCAGTCTTTGCTGTAGCTGTTGCTGGGGTTTTTGTGCATTTATTCCAGAATTAGAATTTGCATATAGCTGGGGTGGGGGCAGCAGGACTTCTGAACACCTTGTGCCTAGGGTAGGGGGCACATTTCAGGAATAAGAACAAAAATACTGCAGATAGACATTTTGAGTACGTACTGGTTATCCAATTATAATGAAAAGGTGGGGGGGTTCCTTACTAGTTAATGGTATAGCATCTTCTAATTTAATTAATACAGAAAATAAATGGATAGGCCTCTTCTACTGACATAACAAATAGAGATGCAAGACAGTCAGCAAGACATGCTGAATGGTGAAGCCCTGTGGTCTTAACAAGACAAGTATCAATCTTTTCTACCGAACTTTCTAACACCCTCCTCCACAGATATCCCGGAGCACAGTCTGGAGTCTCCTAGTTTGGGACATTTGAAGCATGTACATTAGAGAATTCCATCCCTATAAAATTCTGTAGCAGTAGAGTTTCAGCATCCTATAGAAGCGTCATAATGGACTTTTCTCAGTGCTTTCTAGAGAAGTTTCCAGATTTCCCTATGGTTAAATAGGAATTTTCCATAAAGATAGGGGGTTTTTTAAAATAGTTAGTCAAATTTACAGCTATCACAACAACTATCACCTGAACTTGCTTCTGCTGACTCCAACTGGAGAATATCAGGCTGTATCTAGAGTAGAGATACAGAACAGTATGTTCATCCTTTCAAACTCAGAAACGAAGGTAGGTCAGTGCTGACAATGTGTTTTGAATTGTTCCTGTGTCATATGCTCTTATAGCACTACCAGATCCACATTCGGATAAGAATTTACAATCTGTCCCACAGCCTTGATCAGGAGAAAATGTATTCACTAGCTTGGATGAAGCACTGCCCTACGGAAATGAAAGCTGAATGTTCACCGAGTATTTTCAGTTGGGTAGAACACACACATTCCTGGGCTACACGCTTTTGTCAGGATTTAGGTATTTTTCAGACAGCAAATTGCAGAAAGCATTCAGAAATTCTTCTCCAAACATCACAAAGAACAGAAACACAGAACAGATGATGTTTTTTCCCAGAAGAGCAGAAGACCCTAGGGACCTTCCCACGTGAAGTTAACTTACTGCAGAGGTAGATGGGAACAGGTGCTATAGGAAAAGCAGACGTACAGTTATAACTGTGCTGACTACCCTTATATATAGGACAGTAAAAAAAGAGACAAAACTAACCGAATCACTGAAAGATGAAGGGGAAAATATCGCTTTGTACAATTACGGAGGAAAACATTAGGGTTAACATTTTCCTAATAGCCTAAGGGACATATTTAGGAGTTTCTTAGGATTATTTAAACCAGCCCTCTCCATTGAAATGTTATGACTTAGAGAGAATTCTGTTTACTCAGCTCTTCCAAGAATGAGGTCATGTCTGCTAAGGTGCTTAGATGTGGAAAAAGTTTGAGGAACACTGTTTGGCCTAGAGCGTAGAATTTTTATCTTAGAAGCTGTTGGTTTGATTTTGTTTTGCTTTTGTGTGACAGGACGTACAAGGAATGAAAGGCAGGGATTTAGGAGTATTAATTTTTTTAATATGTAAAAGAAAAAGACAACAAGCAACAGTATTTAAACCAGAAATCTGAAATCCCTAAAAGGTGATTTGGCCATAACATTTTTATTCAGGTTTTTACTCAATACCTATTACTGTGTTGTCAATTGTCAGCTTGTGTATGTCACGTTTTGTTCAGTAATCCCTTAGTGGTTCTGTTATGCTTTATCATCTATAAATTTATGTTGCAAGTCTCTTTTTTTTTGTGCTAGGAAAGAATAAGCTGGTAGGAAAAAAGGAAAAAAAGAATGGTTTTGTAAAAGAGCTGGTGTTATACCCTGACAAGATATGCAAATAGACACCTGTGTACTGGGATAATTATGTATATGCTTTAGTCCCAGAATGAATTTGTACATATATACAAAAGTACAGTTTTAATACATGAGCTCTGCTCACTCTTGAGGTGGAAGTTAGAATATCAAAAACATTTTTCTATTTCAAATTGAAACATCTTAGGACAGCTGCCCTTACATATGTTTCGTTACAGTCTAATGTGTGCAAGAATTTGGTATTGTTTCCATTTTATTTGCTTTCTTTAGTAACAGATATGCTATCGTCATGTCAACCTTCTGCCCATTTAACCAAAGAGTAATCTGAATAGTCACTCAGGTGTGTAAGCCTTTTTATGTAGGTAGACTGAGCAGACGGGAGTTTGAATATACCGTGATATACCTTAACATGTGCAAAGCTTTCATGCATTCAGAGAAAAGTAGCATACATTCCAATAGCGATGAAATAAATTTATGCAATTACAGGCAACTTTTAAAAAGCTACATATTAACCTAGCCACTGGGTTTCCATGACCTTTCCTCTCCAATTAATGTGATTAGTCATAACGTTCTCTTGAAGTATTGCGTGTGCCATATCTCTCTAGCAAAATGATCTAGACCAGAGATAAGAACATGTCTGCCCGTTAAATGGTGATAGTACTTAAGTTATTCTTCTATACATGAAGAAATCAGTTGTTGGAAACCGTTTGCATTTAAGAAAACGAGCGTCCTTCTTCCCTCACCATGGTGGGTCATCTCCGACTTATGAGAAAGCATTGCCTTTCTCCACCCTTGTTATCTTATGTTACCTCTAGGAACTCCTGCACGCCCGCTGCTCCTGCTAACCAAAGCTCCTGTTAAACAGCCTCAGCCCTTTGCTCAGTGACATGCCTGTACTTTGGGATAGAAGTTGTCATTAAAGCTGTATGCATAATTCATTTTTGTGACCAGAATCACCTCCGAAAAGAGGAAATCTGCCACAGAAACTTTTAGGTAGCCATGCGTATCTGGGTTTTATGTGCAGCAGATTTGGCCCAGTGTCCATATTGCAAATGAATGTCAACAACAGAAGGATAATGGATTAGAGTTCTATCAAAAACTTCCCTTATAAATTCAGCCATTTGCCAAGTCAGTTGATGCCCTACTTTCAAGGCTGTCATAGCAAGCAATTCTGAACAGTCTCTGCTTATTAAAAATGGAGTACTGAAATCAATATAGCAATATCTTGTTGGAGAAAATTCAATTTATCAACAGGTTTGTCATTTTAAAGATGATTAAAGGACTTGTTTATTAGGCATCATCTAGGCTTTAGAAGTAGTTGGTATGAAAATAATAAGGCATAAGCCACAATAGACTTACAAATCTTTCGATTACATCAGGGAGTGGATATTTTTCTGCAAGTGAAGGCCTGGAAGCATTTCCTATCTTTACTTTAGACTACTATCATTCACCAATTAGACATTAAAAACTGGTATTGCTCACGGATTTCAGTAGCTCAGGGGCACACCCATTATACAGAATCTGTGCATTTAAAATTGTTGAAAATACCAAGTGTGCTGAAATTTTCATTAACATCTTGTAAGAAATACTTATTCTGATCTACAAGAGTAAATTTTTGAAAGCTCCAGTTCAACTTCTGCCTAAGTCCTATCTAGTTAGTAAGAACATAAGCACATCTAAAGTATTTTCCCCTTCTAAAGGCGAGAACAACAACTGAGCGTGAGAACGGACTCCAAAACTCATCTTCATCTAGGATAAAGAGAGCGAGGCTGCCTTTACACTTTAAATAAGATATTCAGTACCTTTCAACTTCTTAGCTATAATTCATCACAAACAGGAATGTGAATGAACACACAAGTGCATGTGCAAACACCCGGAATTGGGAAAGATACCTCTTCACAGGCACTTGGGAGCATTCAGCCTCCGGGTTGCATGCTACAGAGGAGGAAAAAAATATGAAAACAGGAGGAAAAGCAATTGCTAATAAATGGGAATGTTGATCCATAACTGAATATGAACTACTATTTTAAAAGATTCTTCCTGGGAAGATAATAAAGATGAACTTGTCAACATTATTGTTTCAACAGATAAAACTCCTTAGAATATATACGATAAAACACTTCTTAAAAACGAACTTGTGTTTTATGTCTGGAAAGCTAAGATCCTACCTAGTCTAAATTGTATCCCTAATGGAAAAGCATTTAGCCATATGTTGATTCCTAGCTAAGTTTATCCCATAACCCCTTTCCCTTTTCCTTATGGACTCTTCTGCAAAGCCAGATAAACCTGTATTTTGGTAGGCACAGTGACCAAGAAAAACAGAGGGGGACTGAGGGCAAATTGGCATGATACAAAAATTGTTTTTCTAATAGCTTTTTTCAGAATAATTTCTCACCATTTCTTTATGATTTGAGCTAGTGGAAAAGTGTCTGTCACTCTGCATAGAATAAAACATGCTCGGGAATGATGCAAAAGGAAAAAATGGCTTCTTGGTATTCAGGGCTTTGTGTCATTTTGATGACTTGTAAAAATACTAATTTACACAACTGCAGTATACATGGAGCTATACAGAAGATCAGGATACCCAACAAAGACAGCTCTTCCCCCATAGCCATGCAATCTATAAACACAGCAGGTAGTGTGGAATGGGGAAAAAAACAACCAACCAACCAACAAAAAAGCCCAACAGAATAAAACCAAAATCTCTTGATCAAGTTTTAGCAGAAGAGAGCTCACGCGTGGTCTTAGGAAGCATTCTCACTGAAAGGGGTTTGTACGTGCATCTGCTGGGACTGGGATGTACGATGTACACACGTAACAAGTCTGGGAAGGTGAGAGGAGGCGAGAGCTGCCTCCAGGCTGTCCTTCAGCCGGGAGCTACAGTTCACACCGCAGCCCACATTTCCCAGTCTGCCATCCAGCTTGCACGCTGACTCTCAGACAGGTTTGAATTAGAGGCAAATTGGAACATGGAGAAGATTCTACTAGTTGAGCTAGAATTGATAATTCTTTAGGGAGCTCTATTTCAAAAAATGTGGATTTGTGGTATTTTTAACGTGCGGTGTCAAGAAAAAAAAAATGAAGAGTTTTGGAATAGAGTGAAATGTCAGGGAAAACAAAGAGAGGTTCAGGATAGGATGTGTTTGTTTGGTTTTCTTTTATTTCTACCTCTACTGCACTTCCACTGCTTTCTCAACATAAAAAAGTACACAAATGCTTTAGATGCAGATAAAATGAGAGAAGTAAAACAGTGCTCTGTTAAGAACAGTAATATTTGTGACTGGAAGGGATAATTTATTCACCTTCTTTAAAGAACTACAAAAAGCAGGCCAGGACAAAACAGCTCTCTTCTGCTGCTCAAAAAAACCCACGTGAAATATGCTACTAGGCAGAACAGCTCATGATTTCTGCATGCCACAAAGGATTTGCCTTGACACATAATGAATTTTATTGAGGTCAAATTTCAAGTTATCTAAATACTAGTTTACCTCCAGAGATACAGGGCTCAGGAAATTATTTTGCAATAACAAGTCATTTTTTCCTTGGCAGAGATTTGGGAAGCAGCTTGATATTGTGAATATGCTGCTTTCAAAAACTTGTTACAGTTCTGCTAAAAAAGCTGATAAAACTTTTCTCCCTTTCATGGCTAAGAAGCCAAGTTTTATAGATTCTTCTTTTCATTTCCACTGACTTACAATTTCGGTAAAGCGTTACCATGCTTCTCTGGCTCCGCCACGACTGAGACACTGCCATTTCCCTTACAGAGGGTTCAGTATATTGCATGTATATTGCAGTATATTGGAACTTCATGGCTAGAGTGGGCAGGGGCTTTCAAAAAGCAGCAGCAGTCACTTCCTTATGCTAGAGGGTTTATGAAAACTTTATAGGCATAGAAATTTAGAACTTCCTGGCAGGAAAAAAAAAAAGAAAGAAAGAAAGAAAGAAAGAAAGAAAGAACAAAACAAATGAGGTTTTTCTGGCTCTTGTAAAATTGTATCATTAACCTTAGTAATGGTATGTTTTGATTGCGGTGTAAAACAGATGAACTTTGAATGCACATGCTTTACCCTGCTCGGAACGCTGTATGCCTCTCCGTCATCCAGACAGCAAACTAATGCTCTGGATGCAAACAGCAGGAAGGTTTTGCCAATTTATTAATGTAGGCTTGTGTGTGAGTGAGAACAGACATTCTTCTTCCTCTTCCTATGCACAGAGGTTATTAAGAAAGAAAAGATTTAATTTCTGTATGTGTATATAGATATATACATAGAGAGAGAGGGGTGTGTGTGTATGTATTATAAAGATATACAGATGCAAGTAAATAAAGTGGTGAGTGTATTAATAATCTACACAACACTACAGTGTTATTTGACCACTTAGCTTGAAAGATACTTCCCAGACTAATGTAGCACAGCCTTTTTGTTAATGCTATATGCAAATAGTAAAATAGAAGATATGCCAACAGTTTTACTAGCTATATCTCATCTGTTCAGCAGGGAAATTTCTTTTAAAAGTTGCGTTAGGGACAAAAGTACTGAAGAAAACTTACAGGCAAAATAAGGACATCAGAAAGTCTGAATACATTTCTTAATATGCAATTGATCAAATGAGATATTAAGCATCTAAATTCTGTCTTGCTATACGGAAAACATAAGGAAAGTGAAACACACTAATTTCAATATATGTCCTACAAATTTCCATCTGATCTGGATTCCATTGGAAAACCTCTGGCATTTCAACCAAAGAGCTTTCTGAAAGAAGAGAAATCCAGTCAGCCACCAAAGGTCAGTGCATCTCAATATCACTCACTAAAAAAGGACTCAATTAGAACCACAGGATTTTGACATACTTGGTTTTACATTTTAAACCCATATCAAAAACGGAAAGAGTAATTTTGCATTTATCTGGATTTCTCACAAGTTTATAGGCTTCTGTACCATTTGCAACCATTTGAAAATTTATGTAAGCCTTCTGATTTTAAAAAGGCAGCTCTTTTGGCATCCCTTTATCAGAGACAAAAATTATCCTTAACACAGTTTTTAATGCAGATTCTTCAAACTAAAATCTCGTTACAGATTGCTAGACTAAATTAGGGTAATGAGTTCTCCAAGCCCTAGTTATTCTCTCAATTACTTATTGACTTAGCCTAATTCTAAACTAAGGTTAATGAACCAAAAGGAACACGCAAATGTAATTTTTCCCTCTCTCATACACTGCTTCTCACTGTGTCACAGCACACGATGAGACTTGTCATCGGTGGTAAAAAGCTGGCTATAGAAACACAGGATTGTGAATTGCTGAGTGTAGTTCTGCAATCATACAGCATTAGCTCTAGATTAGAATGCCCCAAAACATCCTTTTTAAACACGAGAGCATGACACGGGCACACGACACTTTGGAACAAACTTGAGTTCTCTGCTAATACACCAAATTCACTCCAGAACCTACCACAGTGAAGACATCTGTGCCTGCTCTTGAAGCACTAATAGTATTTAAAAAAACCTGACAGTGGTCTGAGCATGGAGACTGTGCCCCATTCTACACACCATCACAAAGAACTGGGAACTTGACATAATCCCCACATCATTTTACCTGGCTAAAGATACCTGTGATTATTGTTGCCTTATCTGCTAGGTCACTGCATGCACCACGGTTCTTGCTGCATGCAAACAAGGTCACATTGCAGCATAATTTGTTTTCACACATTCCTCTTCTGTGGCTTCAGTTTGTCTACAAATATTCAGGCTGCGTGTTTCAAGATGCTACACTGCAGAAGATGGTGAACACTGAAATCCAGTCTGCCTTCCTACAGCAAAACATTCTTCATTATTTCTTCTTTTTCACTCCAAACAGCATGTAATCGATCCCTCCATGCAGGACGCTCTCAGCAGCAAGACTTTGCGTCCACTTAAAATCCTTACTGATCCCTCAGGCCTTCAAGCCAGCATTGGCAGAAGCAGATCCCTTTTCCAGGCACAGAGGCTGGTTTTTCTGCTTGCCTATTTCAATAATTTCATTTTAATTTTAGAAAAGCCAATGAAATCTCTGGGATGACATTCACCCTCTACACATGGTTTAAATGTAGTCGAAATATTTTAGATTAAGGACAGCACAATTTCACCGCGAAGCTAGCGACAACACGCACAACAATCATTAATGCTAGACACCATACATTTGTCTGCATCTGCTTTAGGCTTCATAGTTACTAACAAGCAAAAACCATTGCATTTATGGAGTAGTGGAAATACAATAAAGCATTTTATTATCCCTAAAAGGCAGTATGTGGCAAATAGACTCTGTGGGGTATTCCCAGTGTCCTAGGAACGGTTTCATTCGTTCACATCCTGTGGCATATAATTATCTCAGACTAACCATGACCCTGCGGGTCCTCTATTAAAATTATATTTTTGTTACAGAATGGTGTACACATTATTGAAGTACATTATTTTGATCACTGAATATTGACGTATTCTGCTCATTAGCCAGTAAGCCTGAATATTTAATTTATGAGGTTTGCTCCAAGTTTTTTACAGATCAGTCACTTAAGGGAACTAGAGAGGCAAAACTGCAGAGCAGTGAATGGGAAAGATTCTTACTGAAAATGGTGCTTTAAAAAGAAAAAAAGAAAAGGGAGCATCATGCCATATGCTCACACATGACACATTACATTAGGCAGGTAAATGGATTAGTTGGACTCATTAACACCATTTCCTTTTAAAAACTTTTCAACTAAGAAGATTAAAAGATTGTTTTAAGCTTTACACTTCTCTCTTACATTTTACATTTTTCACGCGGGCCTTTTTTAATCAAATATTGATGATGATGCCTGTTGTTCTTCAAAGCTCAGCAATTATATTGCAGCTCCCTCCCAGTAAGTGGCACCGTATAAAAACTCTGGTATTTCCTTATCTTTAATTCCCCCTCCTCCACTTTTCTTTTTTTTTTTTTTTTTTAATAACCACAGCATAAGATCTATTGGATTCTTGCCAGAAAAGGCACTTTACTTATCTGATGGCCTTCAATCCTCCTGCTGAGCTGGCAATCTCCAAACGCTCAGTAATAGACTAGAAACCTGCTTGACTGATGCGCCAGACCCCACAATTCTGTCCCCACGCTGAAACCACCACTTCTGAAACTAAAGCCACGGATTACAGTCGTGTCACACACAAAAGAGGTTGGGTTTAATTTTCTTGCTGGCTGTGGAAGTCCCCGTGGTGTAGAGGTGAAAACTACATGGGATGGGTCAACAGTGCTCTCTGCTGGCAAGGAAAGCTTTCAGGAAACAGTGCTGGAATTTGCCTTAAAATTACCTTCAAAAATAAAGCACGAACTACTTTGAATATGTATCTATTTCTAAAGCCCCGAGACGTTTATAGGCAAATCTATAGGAGATGGTGATTTACAAGGTCAATAAGCACGCTCTTTATTGCAAACATGATTTTGAAAATGACGTTATACTAGCAGCGTTTCCACAATTTCTTTATGTACTGTTGCATATGATCCTGAAGCAGTCTCAGCTTTGCACAGGGCAGAGATAAGATACTTGCTACAGTACAATCAACTTAAATCAACGAGGACAATACTTTGTATCACAGAACATGGTCTGGTCAGGATACTCAGAACAACAATCAAAAAACATAAAAAGAAAGGAACATGCTTGAGGGACTCGTAACAACATGATTCAGTTTATCAGTGTACTTAGAAACTCAAGTTCAGGTGACCTGAGCTGCAGGTACAGATTTTGCAAAGGGTGATCCCGTCTACGTGTCAAGAAGAGAAGAAAGCAACCTGGCATTGATCTTGATTTACCTCAGTGAGACAAAAGACAACTGCAAGTTTATTTCTGCAATTTGAGCATTTTAAGCACCCCTAGATGGCAGGTGCTAGGAACAGTTTAATATTAGCATTAATGTTTTAACGTTTCCATGGAGCACTTGTGCCTCCAGGAACCTGCTAGGGAGAGGAGTTGAGCAGAAAACCTATGGCACGTTATAGGTTCCATAGGATCCGGGCTCCACTCTCTGTAGGCCACCCGCTCCTGTCGCTACATGGATACAGAATGGCAGAAACCAAAGGCAACGGCAAAGTAGGTGGCATTAGTAGCTCAAGTGCTGGTAACGGGGAAGGAAAGCACTTGAGCTTGCAGAGCTGCTTTCCTGTTCCGCTGGAATATAGGACTCTGAGAGGATAATATGGAAGCCAGGTGATAGAAATTGTGGATTATTGCAGGCTATAAAACTGGGGCACTACAACACCTCCAAAACACTCTTCAGTTCTTGGTGATATGCTTCCCTACAGAGTACTAGGCCTTCTTTGGACTGTATCTATTTTCATCCTAAAGAAAGGAACATCTAATATTGCAGATAAGATCCAAGGACAGCACAGCAGGCAGCCATACACAATTGATTTTCTTGCTTCCTTACATTCAGTGCTGCTCCACTGGCAGGTACTGATACAAGTTTAAAAATGTTCTTGGAACTAATCTTCAGACTCCTCTTACCTGAATAAATCCAAAATGCACTATTTCCCTGTTTTGTAAAGGCCCCTAGGAAGCAGAGAGCCTGCGCTAACCTTGAAGAAAGGTGGCAAACTGCTAACATAGCATGGGATTGAAAGGCAAAGAATCCATCTCAGCTCCTTCTCCTTTCCTCTTGCATTCCCTGCTTACATTTCTAGCACGGCCCCGAAACAGGCTGCTTTTTCTATCACTTCTGCTCAGGGTTTTGAAGGCTATTTTAACACAGACTGTAATGCAAAGATGTAGGCCACAAAGGAAATTCTGAAAATTACTTAGTTCAAGACTAGTTGTGGAAGAAAAGAAGTGAACAAGATACAGAGTTAACTAGGACACAACAAAAATGCTTCCACAAATGTTAAAGAACATCATTAGGAAAAAATATTTTGAGGTTGTTTTTTGTTTGGGGTTTTTTCCTAATGGTCATAAAGGTCTGTAGAGTTTCAGGATAAACATGCATCAAAAAGTTTGTGTTTATTAGGTAGGCATTTTTATTGACTGCTCATGTTCCACCTTTCAAAGAGCAGAATTGGGACTTTTTTTTGTGATCACAGGACTGGCAAGTTATACACAGATACCACATGAGTATTCAGATCTTAGTTAGAAACGTAGTACAGAATATATTAGCAGCCTGTGCCTGGGTGGCTGTCTTGCATCAAGATAAAGAGAGAGAATAACGCTGCTGGGGAATTATGTGCACAAAGCTCTGTGAAGCAAGAATTAAAATGAATGAGATTAAATGGAAAATAACTACATCAGGAATATGTTAATAATTTAACTAAAGTCTACCAAAGTTGAACTATTCCACAATTAAAGTTGAAGCCCATCAACATACTCTGTTCTATTGGGGATTTTGCCACAGGTAAAATTACCTGTTTGGAAAGATTTCTTAGTGTATGAGGAAAATGGGGTCAACTAAAAGTGTGGTCTGATCACTGATTTTGACAATGTTGGACTTAGCTGTTTTCTCAGACGGGCTTTTACTGACATTTTAATATAAGTTTTCTTTACCGCAGTCTCACTTCCAGTGCATAAGATAAATGTGAATATCGATCCTTTTGAAAAATAGGAGGGCAAGATTTAGCACTCTTATTTTCCCCAAGCTTGTTTGTGATGTTTCCATCTTTATACGACATTCAAGTCAAACAGAAACACAGAACAAAAGGGTTACTTAATAGGAGAGCAAGAAGCAACACAAAAGCCATCACTATGAAGGACTTAGTACTAAAGATTACTCCAATACATTAAGGAAATAGATAGATCTTAACAGATCTTTTATATTATCCTTTTAAACTACCCTATAACATTTTATCCAATCCACAAAATGGTATAAGAAATAAATACTATGCTTTCTGGAGTTGACCATACTAGGCAGAATCAACATCTTTCCCAGAAGGAGGCCCTTTTCGCACTGTTTATCTTGTAGGAGAATGTACAAGATACAGAAAATCCCTCCTCTTTAACTTCTGTGCCTGAGGCCTTTTACAAGACCACACGCAACTTGGCTTTTCACAGAACCAACTCAGTTTGATGTTCTAAAATGAGATTGCACCATCACTTTAAAGGCTCAGTACCATAAAATACAGAAAATCTGTCTTTTATCAGAAGGTTCAAGTACTGAATAGGATCAGACCCTTCTTTTTCTCCAGTGGCACTTAAAACTGCACATAGTGAAAAGGCAATGCATTGTTTTTCTGCTGAAAACGATGGAAGGCAACTTTTTTCCTTGCAGTGTTTTTTGCATGACACTTTCCTACTGAGTGTAACGCATTTGTGGACTTCAGTCTTGTGAACAAGGTGATTGCACTTATGTGATACTATATCCTACAACTATAAATGGTTATACTTGAAATGTACCCTTCTAAAGGTGATAAGATACTGGGTTTGCATACAAAGCAGACAGTATCCTGAATCACAATAAAGAATTTCACATAGCATTACGGTGGTACTTCCTATAATCAAGAACAGTCTACTGTACAATCTTGGCAAGTCAGAAAGTCTCCAGAAATTAAAAAAAAAAAGGGTTCCTAAGTATTTCAGTCTTTCATTCAGATGTAATCTGAGTAGATGACAAATATAAGACATTTCTAATTTTGTAGTAAGCAAATGCCCATAAAAGAAGTACCTGTGAAGGGTTGCTAGTAAGGACGGTGTATGCTGACACTCAGAGGAAATGGGCATGGGCACGTCAGGTGCACTTTGGTCTTGACCTGTGACTGGTGTATGTGGCTACTCCTCCCCTGGGCACAAAGGCACAAGAAGAAAACTAGGGCTTTGCTTAAACCTAAGAAGGCAGATAAAAGGGCAAGACCTTGCAATTTTTATATTGAGGATGGTGGACTTTGTCCTTCTTGGTGACAGGTCTGTGTGCCCATGCAGGGGATTTTTATACGCTCATTTCAAGTGTTTCTCTCTCCCTGCACGTCAGAAATGGGGCACGTCAGGTACTTTAGATTCACTGGTATTCTTTATCTCCAGTTACGTAGGGAAATTCTGTTTTAAAATAGTCAATACAATCTCATTACAAGCACTACATTTTTATGAGGGGGGAAACGAGAAAAACAAATGTTACTCCTGTTCATGAATTTGCCTCTTACCATCCTGTGCTCTACAGAGAGTTATTTGATTCATATTAGGGGTTATTCGGGTCACTTTTACCTTGAGAGAGAAAATAATGGTAACCTAATTTTAGATTTGTACCAATTTAAGTAAGAAAATGGATTCTGAATATTTGACATGGTTGCTAAATTCAACTGAGCTTTCAGTGAAGCATGAATTTCCAAATGTAAATAAGAAGCTTTAAACCATTTCCCCTATTTGTTTTGAAACGGCATTTGTTACTTATTAGTAGCAATTTTATGTCATTCATACGCAGCATACTGAAACGGAATTCAATAAACTGACCTTCCACCTATTAAACTAAACTTGGTATTTAATTATTATGCATGCAAAGTCAAGCAGAAAAACTAAGGAGCATTTATAAATAAGATCATTGTGGTTTATTTGCAATGAGTAGGTGTATTTGTGTTTATTACTTTTCACAAGGAATTTATTACTGCTTATTTTGAATTGGAATAAACACAAAAAGTAGAACATCTGTATCAAAGTTTAAAAACCACAACAATCAAAAGCTGTTTAATCTCATCCATTTAGTTCTATGGCACAGTCTGTTCACTGTAACTTTTTACAACAAGCTGTGCAAGAAAACAGGTCATTTAAACTCCGTAATTAGTATTACAGATAAAATGACACTGCAGCAATGTTAATTACTATAGGACTGACGTAGTATAGAATATAATACATAATAGTCATGTCTTTAATTTTAAATTCAAGTGCAACAAAGCATATTATTGCTACACTTCCTCTTCTTAAAGTAAATGAATGTTATTCAAGTGTATCATTTGTATCCATGCAGAATGCTTTTAAATAAATCATAATTCTACTTTAACTTAAACTGGCATATTTCACTTTCTAATGGCATAAATTAAGGAACCTCTCGCTGTAGGAACTTCTCCTGTACCAGTGGAAATTATGACAGAATTATATTCCACATGAAAAATTTCCACAATCATTTTCTTTTTCATTACAGAAGCTGTAAATCAGTTTGCAAATGAAGCACAACATTCAGTCTTTTTAAAAATAAAGATGAATCTTGATGAGCGTTACAGCTATTTGAGGTGTACTAGGAACTAGGGATATATGATCAAAGTGTAACTAATTTTGTACTACTACGGCTACAATATCTGGCAATTGTAAACATAAAAT
Organism: Rhinoptilus africanus; assembly: GCA_013400135.1. Taxonomy (NCBI): domain Eukaryota; kingdom Metazoa; phylum Chordata; class Aves; order Charadriiformes; family Glareolidae; genus Rhinoptilus; species Rhinoptilus africanus. Next base: position 120,098 of record VXBO01004616.1, read on the forward strand.
ATTGGTCACAAAACAAAGAGACTTGCAGAGAAGGACAATGAAAGTTTTTCCCTGCAGCTCCAGTAAGAGTAGCCTTCCCTATTTATGAATAATTATATTTCTGCTTTTTGCAGCACCTTTACTTTTGGGTAGCTTTGTTATAAATATTAAACGAAGGAAAAAATGAGTTAAATTTCAGATTTATTCAAGTGTACCCGAATAATTTATGTCAGCTGAAATGTTCACATTTTCCGTGCCGAAATTTTGTAATGAAGCCATTATTCAGACCTCGCATAAAAAATATTCTAAAAGCCTACTTATTTAGCAGTATAATAATCCTATTCACTGTGTTAACCATGTGCCCCTGGCTAAAATGTGTACATATGGATTTGCAAAATATTTGAATGTACAGTATAAGATTCAAAGCAGAAGTTGAAGTATAACCTCAGGCTGGGTATTTCATCTCACAACAGTAAGATGTATTACTACATTTAAATTAAGGTGTGTGAAGAGAAAATTCTTGAAGTACATATAACTAGTTTCTAGGTTTTACACATCATTTTGAAAAAATGCGCTTTTTTTCCCCCCCTTCATTTTGTTTAGGTGAGCGGGACGATGTATAATACAGGGAGACACGTATCTCTACGATTAGACAAAGAGCATTTGGTCAACATCTCTGGAGGACCGATGACATACAGTCACCGCTTAGAGGAAATACGGTTACACTTTGGAAGCGAAGACAGCCAGGGATCAGAGCACCTTCTCAATGGACAGGCTTTCTCTGGGGAGGTACGTCAACGTATTTGGAGTTACAAATGAGCCGGTATGAAGTACTCACTTTCCATTTCTGCCTGAAGGTATTTGCAAACTAATTTGTACTCATAAAAATTGCTTCCCTTTATCCATTCTGGAAATCAGGGACTGACTTTTTTTTTTGCCCGAGCACAGCAAATTGTGTGACTCATATCCGAAAATGAAACATGCATTTATTGTATCATAGACACCCTATATGCACTACTTACAAAGTAATCGAGTATCTTTTGCTGGGTCCTTTATATATATCCCTAGTAAACGCAAATACAAGATTAACCACAAAGTAACACTGAAAGTGCCTCAAATTCTTACGAAATTGTGGCTTTTGCTGCTGACTGATGTGCAACACTTTACCTTGAGTATCATTCTGCCTTTGATTCATGTAAAAATAAGGTGATACTTAATTTTAGAGATGGTTCCACAGAAATCTGTTGGTCTGCTCAAGAAATAAAGTTAACTCACAAGTAAGTGCTGGCAGATTTGGTACTTGCTTTGTGTTTTCAAGACGTATCTGTAAGTGTACCAGAAAAGACCCTAATATGTATAGTAAAGTTTGCAGACTTTCTGGTAGACAAAGCAAAATATTTACATCCTTCTTACATGGGAGCATTTTTACATAGAAGAAATGCACGGGTTTTGTGGTACCCCATCCTTCATCAGCTTGTGCCATGTCTGTGAACTATCTAGTATACAACTCTACTCCACAGATCTGAGCAACTAAAATCATACTTCAGAATAACTGTATATTACTGTAGGGATTGTTTTTAAAGATTCTCAAGCTATCCTTCTGTCATTCTTTCAGAAGACTAACATGAATAGTTTTTCATAATAAAGCACTTATTTTCTTGGAGATGAATAATCTAATTACCATCTGTACTCTATCGGAGACTCTGGTGATGAGTCAGTTAATGCATGGCATTTTCTTTGGCACTGTGCAACAGTGGTTATTTTTGCGCAGGAAATTAATTGCAGAGTTGTCAAATGATGGTATTATAATTGATGGTAATCATTTGCTTTGTTTTATAAGCTTCATAGATGTATAATATAGCCAGCAGCAGCTTTTTCATAAAATTATTCATGTCTTGCACAACTGATTTCTGGTTGCCTTCCTTAAATTCTATGATAAGCAACTATATAATGTAATATTTCTTTGAGAGTCGAAAGTTAAGTATGATGCAGCAAATAAGGTCTTTGCTTTGCTAATCAGATTTACCGAACAGCAATATTCAAGTGAAAGCAGGTTGACTGAACAAGAAAGCAAAAATCTGGTTGAAAGATACCATTGCACTTGATATGATATATCAGCATAATTTCAGATATTTTTAATAGAGTTTTTAAGTTACAAATTTATCAGTCAGAGACTCTTCTGGTTTTGAAAGTAATATTTGATATTATTTGCTATCAGAGACCTCAAGTTTTTCTTAATAAAAGCAGAAAGCCAAGCTAAGTGGAAACCACTGTCAGTCAGTCGTGCACAGCTGGATCCACAGTATATGCTGGATCCATCTAGTTATCTGAATTCCTCCTGCAGTGAATGGAAAGAGATTAGCATCTTCAGAGGATTATCACTCCTGATAGCCAGAGATACATCTCTTAGGGCAGGACAAATCACTCTGTGGAGATGCATCTCCCTTGACAACAGAGCAGAGACAAACTCTGAGGATGTGTTTTTCAAACTTTCAGGTAGCCATTTTGGTTGGCTGGACAGCAAAGTTCCAATAAGGTCAAGTATTAATTACTAATTTGAACCTGCATCTTCACAGTTAAGTCTTATTTATAGTACACATACTGTTTCCGAAGTACAAGCACAGATTCAAATCAATCATGCTGAATAGCACGGCTGCAAAGTTTCAGTGAAGGATGGCAGTTGACGGTGTTCTTGGAATATACATCCAGCCATACAAGTGCTGTCTGTATAAAGAAGTGATTTTCGATAAGCTCTCAGCACTGGAGGGTGTAATGCCTACAGCTCCCAGCAATTACAGTAAGAAAACTGTAGACGAGCTAGCTGACTTTATGATAGAGTACATGTCTTTGTAAGGTAACATATGCTTTTGAGGCTGTTGCTGCTAATTACTATCACTTCTACATTGGATAACGCTGTCAGAGGAGATGGGATAAAGAAAAATAACTGCACAAGTGCACTGGTTTAATTTAGCTAGTGCAGGTAAGGATAGCAATGAATATTTGCTGGCTTAGGCTTTAGCAGGTGTAGGCAACCAGAGAAAAACCACTGCAGGGTCACACTGACTGCTAATTGCACTCTAACTCCCATGAGACCCCCTCGTTACTGCTGTTCTTATTGCTGTTGGACAAACCCACTGTGGGTTTTACTGAAACCTGTGCTTTGCCGTGGAAACAATTAACAAGGAAGAAGTTACCCAAGAAGTGGGATCCATCCCAAGTAGATCACAATCAGCTCATTCCTGCTCCTTCTTCCCTCCGCTCCCATCCAGCCCTGTCCCCTCGTTTTCACTGAGGTCTCCAATGCAGGTTGAAGTCAGCACATCGCCGAGCGAGAAGGGGAAGCCGGGGAGCGGTCAGGGATGAGAGCTGTACCTCTCCCTCACAGCACAGGCAAATCAGTACATTGGCTCAAACAGACCTAAATTAAATCCAAGTGCAGACAAGGCCGAAGCTGTTAAACAGCCCCGATATATCTTGAATCAGCCACAATGTTCTTTACACATCTGGAAATGCCACACAGCACCCATACTAAGCAAGAAGTTTGTTCTTAGGGACTTTTTTTTGCCTAATGAACATGTTCCACAAGTGGGCAGGCACTGAGAGCAAGACAGAGAGCACGAGAGTGGTACCACAGCATGAAAAACAATCTAGAAATAGCAAATTGATTCAAAACATACTGTGGTCTGAATGATACTGAGAGGCTTGTAATTTCCAGGCTTTAACATTTAACTAGGTGTTAAAGGCTGTCAAGAGGGATCTCCACAATAATCTGGTTACCTTTTAGGCACTAATTATCATTTTAGTAGGCAGAATAACTGAACTAATGCTTAAATAGTTTGCGTGCAAGAGCTTTAAAACTGTATATCACATTATCATCAATATGTTTGGCACTGCTAATGTGGAAAGAAAGGCAGGCTTTAGTATGCTTAAATAATATTAAATCAAGCATTTACTTGTCCCTTTGATACATACTTGAGTGTGTTTAATTCCCTACTCTTTGCATAAGCATCCTACTGTGTTATAATGATTAAAAGAAAATCTTGGCTCAAGCAAAGCCCCCAACTAAAACACCAGTCATTTGTGTCTGCTGCCTAATGTCTCTGTGCAAAACAGTTTTTAATGCTTCAGAGTCTGTATCATTTAATGAGAAAGACCATCTTCTTTTCAGACAGCAGCAGTACAAAATACAGCAGAATTTACCAGAGTGCTGTTGTTCAGGCACTGTCTACCTTGTTAAAATGAAAAGGTAACAAGCTCCAACAGGTTCATGGTGAAAATGGGACCCTTTAACTTCACCATGTGGCAAAGTCATAAAAACCCATACCCATTTTATTTCCTAAGCAAGAAATAAATGTGCTGTATGAGACCTCCAGCCACTTTACGGCTGTATATTCTAATAGCCTTCTCAGTGTAAAGGCAGAAAGTCAAGGGGCTTAATTATTTGGGGTTATGCACTTTTCACAAACTCAATAGCTGGAGACTTTCAAACAAGAGACCACAGTCAACAACACATGAAAAAAATAGGTTTCTTCTTCTCTGCCCATCAAGTCAGCCTTTTAAATCCATTGACAGAGGTTATAAACACACAACAATTTCATCTGCTACATAAGTAAAATGAAAGCCAGCATACTATCTAGATTAATGAATACATATTGGAAGCTATACACACAGTTTGAAACCGAGATTCGCTTTTGCTGCTGCTAAAAGCCACTAAGAAAACTGAAAAAAATACAAGAAAATGGGAATCAAAGGGGGAGGCTGGAAATTCTGAAATACCAGACTTCTGCTACTGCAATTTCTTTAACTGCAGGCATATTCTATATGAGTGTGGAACTTATACTAAAGGATTACCTATCAGAGAGATCAGTGTTGCAAATCCAGCTTCTGATATTTTTAGAAGCAGGACTGTCAGACAGACAGCCTATGACAAGCATCCGGCCAGCTGGAATAATTTAATCCAGCGTCCTGCAGAATTAGAGTAGTCTGAATTGTTAAATCAGAAACAGTGGCTCTGTCACTGAGACCTTCTGTACACCTCTGACTTGCCTGTGTGGTTCCAAATAGCCTCCCCAAAAGTCCTAATGTTGCTATTGTTTATACAAAAAAACAAAACAAAACAAAAATCTAAAAAACCAACCAAAAAACCTCTTCCGGAATAAAGTACTGTATGTGTACTGTGACTTTAGTTATGCTGGCAAAAGAGAGCACATCATGGCTGATTAGCACGTCAGAAGAAACAGCAAGTACAGGCCAACTCTAGACTGTATTGCTTGTTACAAGCCACTTACATGACGTTTGGCTCAGGACTCTGCCTCCTTTTCCAATCCATGGGTCAGTTATGTGCAAGAGCCCCTCTTTTCTCCACGCAGTTCCCTACACTTACACAATATTTCAACTACCCTTCCTCTTCCTCAGGAAAGGAGCATTAAATCAGCTAGTGATGTCCCTAGCAGAGAGGACAGGGATGTCCTGCTTCTTCATAACCGCATCCCACAGGTGGTTCCAGCACGGAAGCGGAGCTGGCCATGAGCCTGCCCCTACCAGCCCTGGTCAGGCTGGCACTCCTGCCAACCACTTGCAGAGGGAAGTTTAAAATTCAGATCTGTCAGTTGCCACAGGCCATCTGTATTACGTTTTGGAGACTTCATTGGAAACGATGCAGGTCATTTTTAAGTATTTCAGCCGAAGATAAGTTTAGTGTACTCCAGTGCTTATTAATGTTGAAAAATAAGCCTCTGAGGAAAGTACCAGATGAGGGAGCACATGTCTAATGGAAGGGTGGTTTAGTAAAATCTCTATAACCTTCAGATTAATGTTCGGCTTCAGAGGAGAAAGTCAATAAGATAATGAATTAAATTGCTATAGGAACAGAATATAAATCAGGAAGAGGTGGTGGTATTGTCATCACGACAGTATAAGTAGACTATTCACGTAAGTAATTCAAAATCAGTGGGAGATGAACACATGCATTAGTTGCAAGAATGCACCTCTGTCCACCCTAAACATTGCAGGTGGCCTCCCACAAAATTTTATAAAATATTCATATCCATAAAAAGCAAAGTTAGAGTCCAAAAGACACTTATTCATCAACACATGCTTATTGTGCTTGTCTAAACCAAAATCAATTTTATATTTTAAGTTAAATGGGTTTTTATGGCTGGTTAATATAAAAGAAAATAGGATTGAACAATATATTAGCACAAATTGAGGCGTATTCATAACTGACTGTGGTCTCCTAATTTAAGAGCTCTGAATCATCCAGTGGAAATTCCTTTCCACCCTCCGCTGACTTTATAAGGAAATTAGGCTCATTAACAGGGATGTGTTAGCAGGCTGCCTGGTCTGTCTCCTCTCTAAAACTACGTGGAAATGAAATGGCTGCCTCTCCCTCTGGACAGCTAAGCCCTTTGGATTTAAAAGCATGGCCCACAGGGGAAAAAAAAAAAAAANNNNAAAAAAAAAAAAAAAAAAAAGTATGGTCCAAGAAGTAACTCTAGCCAGGTAACCTAGCCGGCAAAGCTTGCCGGGAGGCACAGCGGAAACCTACGTTACTTTATAAAGTGAAAATTATCAAAAACATCTTTAAATGTTCCCAAAATACTTTCCAAAGAAAAATGAGATAATAAATCAAGACACTAAGCAGAGGTTTTGTTGACTAAAGAGCCATAAAGCGCTCAGGCTAATGCACTTACCATACCTGAAACCAGGAATAAAATAGTAGGTGACCATAGAACCGTATAAATGGAATAGGAAGGTAATGCTTTAATTTACTGTGCATTTTTCTGTCAGATAGGGATCATATTGTCCCAGAACCACTGCATGAAGCAATATACAATAATTAATTGTAGACTGTTCGTACAAATGTGTATCTGAGTTACACACATTTAACTGTTATTTTGCTGATGGATGAGAAACAGGTCTGCAGCTAAAAATGTAAACTAATTGCTGTACCCAATTCCATTTACTTCATGTCATGTTCCATTAGGGGTTTTTTGTGGGAGATTTTCAGCATTGTATATACTCTTACTTATGGATAGAATTGTAGGGAGAGAAGATGACAGAGAGTGATTCCTTGAAACCAAATGCTGAAAACGGGTGGAAAGCCAGGCAGTAACTGATCCGTCTAAACATCTATGGCAGTAATAACAATTTTAAAGTACCAGTCAGAATAATGTGTTGACATCCAGATATTTCGTAAGCAGCAAATAGGCAATATTTAAAATGCAGTTGGCGTTTCTTATTGAGGAAGCTTCTCCCTTTGAATGACTCTGTTGGCAAGCACGAGAAAGATGACTTTTCAGGAATATGGAACAGAAATTTTTGTGGTGTATTTTACATCAAAATGCAATGAACTTCCTACACTGGCTATGTACTAAAAATGCATCTTAATCCTTAGTGACCTTCAAAAGCAGTTTCATCCTCAACATTTTTGAAGTGGAATGGTTGACTTCTAACTTATGTTCCTTCCTTTATTTTTTTTGGCTAGACAGTCATCTTCAAGTCATGGGTACTCTACTCTTGTTAAATAACAAATCCCAAAACGCAATAGCCAGGAGAAGTTACAGAATCAAGTGAAGGTGTAGCAACTATAAATCATCGATCCTAAATGTATAAATAGAAGAAACACAGCAAGTAAAACTTGAATTTGTATGAATGGCTGCATTGCTAGACAGTGCCAGGATACTCTTGCAGTCATGGTCTTAACACTTAGTGCTTTTGTCATACTGACATTTTTAAAGGAAATTAGATTCTGGAAGTAGCTTGTTTTATCCTTCCCTTAGGAAAAAAACTTAATTACACAAATCAAGTTATGTAATGTCCAAACTTTATATCAGCAATAAAGAATTTTACTTCATGTATAATCAGCTTCTCATATCATAAATACCATTCATGCTATTTTTTCACCTTTCCAAAACTTGATTAGCAGTGGAAATACAAATGAGGGTTTTGACTTATTTTTTTGCAAGGGAAAGAATTTACAGTTCGTGCTGTAGGTCTAAGCGTGCATTTTATGATAGCCCAGATAAAACTGGAAAGGTTTAATGGTTTTATTTGAAGCAAGCTGTAATGAGACATTTCTCTTCCTGTATAAACCGCAGAAGTTTAGTTATTGCATGAACGGGGAATCAGGACTGGACTTAGGTACAACTCTAGCTCTTCGTAGAATACAAACTTAAGAAAAAGATAGGGGCGAGAGTTACGTATTTACTTTTTTTAGCAGAAAGACTAACAATAACATATAATTGAAAGGAACAGTCATTTGATTTTATAATCCCAAACAATCATTAGATACCATCTGGAGTTTGAATGATGCTTTAGAACAAGTGTTTAACCACTTATAAAATTTGAGACTCAATTTCAGGTATCAGCAGGATTTTGATATCTGTTTTAGGCTTGTACTTTTTCATTTTGTCAGATTACTGAGGTGTTTGTGTAGTCATTGCAGGTGAAAAATTACAGTTCACCGTCACATCAAATAAATGAAGTATTTTAATATGTTGCCATTTTGATTGTTTAAACCTCGTAACATTGCCCAAAACAAACTGCATTAAGTCATTCTGGAATAATTAAATACATAAATCACCTGATTTCTGTAGATTATTAATTGATTTCTAGAAAGCCGTGTGAAAGATTTTAGTAGTTGAAAACTTTGGATATAATGTTTAAGGGAGTTATTCTTAAAGCAATGAATGAAAGGTTCTTGAAGTTGGGGTAGCAGCTGCTACATTGCTTAGAAGTTCTCTTCATTCTTCCCACTGACATGCAATGGGAGTCCTGCTCTCAAGTCAACTATAGCAAGAATCAGAAATGTTTCTGCAAACATTTGCTTATCTGTCACCTAAGTCTGAAAGCATCCAAATTCCCTAGATTTCTCAATGACTTACCAAAGCACATTATTCTTTCTGGATTCTGCATAGGAAATTCTAGCCATTTGATACAAGGAGCTCCATTTCTGGGACCTGGTATTTTTTGCTTCTCTGTATTGCCTTCTGGAGATCTTGTGATACAAGCCCCATAGATACCATCAGCTGTATGCTGAAATTTCAGAAACTACAGGCAAATTTTTAGATTTGGGGTTTGTTTTCTTATTTTTCATTATCTACACATCTGTGGGTGTTCCTTGCCAGAAAACTTACACTTGGACACTACTTTTCTGTATCTTATGGACTATCCATCCATTAGCAGAATTGTAGGAGATCCTTGACAAAGTTAGCGTATATTAATGTAGTATGTAACACAGCAAAATATCTGCTGCATGGAATAAATAATATTGGATTTCTTAGATACTAAGTAAAACAGATCCCTTTCATAATAAATATATTTTTTCGTGTGTTTACTTTTCAGTTACCAACTGTTCTCTTTTTTTGGGGGGGAGGGAGAAATGCAAGAGAGTGTCAATGTGCTGAGAGCACAGTCTGTCACAGACTAAAATCTAAATCCCTTCGGTGCCTCAATTTTAAAATCCAGCATCATAAAGCAATAAGGTGGAGTTTTTCCGCTTAGAGTAGCAGCTGGAGGATTTGTTCTTTTAAACCACTGGGACATTAAAACATTCAGCACTCTAAACCTCCGGTGTCACTTATGAAGTATTCATTTTGCCTCATTCCAAATTATTATCATTTGCTTGGGGTGACTTTTCTTGCTACAGGATGATTCTTCTTTTTAATTAAAGCCTAATTTACCTCTGCAGCCAAAAAACTACACCCATTTTGAAATGGGTTTTATCTTACTTGGTAATGATTTCGCCACTACACTTCTTGTAAATTTTAACTTTTTCCCAAAATATATTTAATGTAACATTCTAAGAAAGGGGGAATCAGGCTAACTTCTTTTATAAAAGCTCTTGCAGCTAGTATGGAGAACCACAAAAGAAATAATAAGTATATGTGCCAAATCAATAAAAAACAATAAAAAAACAGTGAGCAATTACTGTAAACATTACTCTGGACAAAACTCTCATGAAGGCAATGGACTTTTGCTAATTAAAACTGTATGATTTGTTATTTATATACTAAACATGAACATCAGACTGTAAAAACCCATAATACTCTTCTAGCCCAGCCTCTCTTAACTGATACTGCCTGTGCACAGGAGGAAGAATGCTGGCAATCAAATCACAAACAGGAGAATCCAGAGTTCATAACACGAGACACAACACTTTCAAGATGCTGATCCATCACCATCAAACACAGTGATGTTCCTCCTTCTTTAATGCTTAAGTGGGGTCAAAACCCAATGGTTCTGTGACCAAGCATGGCCCATACAGCCCACAGAGTAGGGAGTCACTTCGGAAGCTGTTTTATTCAGTAATTTTTATGTTACTCTGTACAAAATGGAAGAGCTTCAGACAGCGAATGTGACCCTGGCTTTGAACAGTCTAAACGTGTTGGTAAGGCTCTTTTGTGGGAGGCAGGAGTTCCTGGCCCATAAAAAACCATGTCCAAATCGGGCAAAAAAGGCAGACAAGGTGGCATGAAAGGTCTTCCATATCCTACAGAGATGCTCTAGTCACTGTGACTTGGGACCTGAATGGTGGGAGGGGACCACATCCTTCTAGGATGAATTAGCCCAGGAGGAGCTCCAGCCCAGATAATAATTACTCCAGCTCTTCTCCCTGATAATAATTACTGTTTTCTAATATACAGTGGCAGCTGTGAACCCTTACCATTAGCTCTCTAACCTTCAGTTTATTTCTGTAGCTTCAGCTACTCCTTTGTTAGGTCTTCCTCCCTTACCTTATGTTTAATAGTTTCTTACGAGGTTTTTAGTGTCTTAGTAAAAAGCCAACTAAATCATGTCAATACCAGCTGCCTGTTAGTTACATTTTCAGGGGACACGGTGAGGTGGCAGAGTTACAGTTTTCATTTAGCATATTGACTTGACCTTCTACCATCGCTGTAGCCCTGTTCTTAATTAAAAGCACACAGGCATACACTGCCTCCCAGAAAGTCAAAATACTTTGAGGTGTGTTACCACCTAGGTAACCGATACTTTCAATAAAGACTGAGAAGGAAATACTTCTAAATCATGTTCTCTTTAGTCAGAATTGTGATGGATAATGGATTAGGACATTTTACAAACAATAAAGGGAAGCAAACCTAAGTTTTCATTACGATTTCGTAAGCGTGTCTTTCTAAAATTATTACAATTAGATTAGTTTCTTAGGCATATCTGCCTTTAAAATAGCATGTGAGTGACAGTAGGCACAATAGCATCAGTGTTAACACTGTGGAGAATTAGAATTGACAAGGTTAAACCCGTTTCTTCAAAGTCCATTTTCTTTCTGTTTACCTTTTAATGTCTCACCTTTATCTGTCTGCACTCTTATCTCCGTATAAACTAACTGGACATTACTGCACACACCTGCCAAGATTTGCTGGATTAAAACTCTGTAAAAATTAATTCATTCTATTCAGTTACTTTTCAGTAGTTTGGTTGGTTTTTTTTTTTTTAATCTAACTGCCATGAAAACATTTTCTAACTGACGATTTGCCATAGGCACATTAGAAAAGCACCATATACGAGTTATTACTCTGCAAGTTCTGTCAAAGGCAAAGACAGTTCTGGATTTTAGCTAGAAAGGGCAAGTCCGTTACTATCCATCTCTTCCCATCATCTCCAATTTTATTTACTCTCTCTTATCAAAATATAAACATGCTACTGACATCTAGTCCCTAGAAATTCTGCTAATAACAGAATCAGTTGGTAACACAGTCTTAATCTTCTTAACCTTCAATATAGGACTGGTCAGAAACATCTGTCACATTCTCTCAAATACATATGAATAAAAAATAGGTATTTTTTCATTTTTCAAGGTGCATTCATTGTGAACAGTATACATTTAGCATATTTGGTTATGTGAATTGTTGCTCTTTTCACCTTCAGCAATTTTTTTGCCATTTCCTCAGACAATCTAAGCACAGAGTGATTGAGGACTGTCCTATCAAGCCTATACTGTTATCTCCAACCCAGCCTGATACTTTGAAGTCTGTGTCCAAAGCACAGCGTGTAGGTATGGTGCTGATAGGCCCATCATTTTTCATGCTTATACAGGACTTAATCTTACAGCATCCGCGGCTGCAGGAGCTCAGCCACCCCGTTCTCATTACCTGCTGCTCTCTTCCTTCATACCATGTAAGTCTGAAATACCCTGGTGAGGTTGTGGAGACAGAAGTTTCTTCCTCCTTCTCCAATCCACCAAACTATCCCTGAAGTACCTTTCACTGCACTAAAATTCATTACGTAAAGCAGCAGAGGGGCACGGCTTTCAAATCATGGTTCTGCTAAGATTCTTCAGAAGCAAGAAACAAACTTTTATCCTTTTTTTTTTCTTTTTTTTGAAAGAAGAAAAAAAGCTTATGGTAATATGCATAAATGATGAATTAGCAGATGTGTCTGAAATAAGGAATTCTGAGCCAGAAGAGGATAAAAGACTTCTTAGTACTAAGTGTACTACTGTCAAAGGCTTTGAGAAAAGACAGGTTAGTGTTCATTACTTGCTCTCTTCACATAAAAACAGGGAAGGGTCAATAAAATATCGTAAAAATATGCTACCAATAAAAGCATAATTAAAAATACATAAAGTATTTGCAGAACCTAAAGCCCTCTTTACCACGCATTCCTTTAGCAGGACATGCCTATGCTTCAAAGACAGAAACTAATAAAAAAAGAGACAGTCAGACTTCTGTGTATTGTAAAATTGCTTTGGGGTTTGTGGATTGTTTCCAAAGAGTGTTGTGGCATTGACCTGCATAGCCAATTTTACCCGAAATACAAATTACTCCACCAAGATTGCTCAAGGTAAGCTAGATTTTGGCACATTTGGTCACAGTGAGAAATTTCCAGTGAGGTGGCTAATAGACAACCTCTGGAGAGTCATGCTGCTCTGGTTTTAAACAGTATGAGCCATCCCTGACCATTCCTGCTTTAGGAGTGATTAGCACCATAAAAGAAGCATCAGACAGGAATATTTCCGTGCACATCCAAGGCTGCAAGTTACAGCCTAACCTGAGGAGAGGTGGTTTAAGAGAGTTCTCTACAGGAGTCTTAAAGCTCCCATGCTCTATGTGCCCAGCTTGTCCCTTTGACAATCTGCCCGTGCCCACAAACAAAACTTTATACACAATTACAGCCCTGCTGAGGGGAGGGACGTTACGGGAAAACCAACAAATACCGTAAGGTAAGCTGGAGTGACGAGACATCAGGTCTCCAGGCTCTTGGCTAAATCATAAGACAAACTGGCAGGAAATCAGGCAGACTTCTGATAGCCTCTGCTTGTGTTTCAGCAACATTTCTTTGAAATCAAGTTCCCTCCACAAGGTACTTTGGTTTTGACACGTAAGCATTTTCCAGCAAAACCCTGTTTCAGCAAAAAAAAAAAAAACCCAACTAGTTCTGCTTATGATTAGTGTAAGGCCTTCTTCTGTGTGAAGCCCAAGGGTGTGTTCAGTTAAGAGGATTTTCAACTGTTTGATTTGTAGCTTAGAGCCTCTCTATCTACTGTTCCTAACTCACAAAAGGCACAATAGAGGAACTGTTCTTCCTCCTAACTGGTAGAGCTATTCCCTGGGGCAGTTAATTAGGAAAAAAACGCTCACCCTTATTCTTCCACTATTCCAGACTCTAATGAATGTCTGTCTGTTTCATTCTCATAGGATTTTCTTTTAGAAATCCAGGAAAATGATGAAAGGAAAAATGGCGAGGTAAAAGAAAAAAATAAAAAAATCAGTATCTGAAGTTCCAAAAGCCTTTTTCCTGTGGCCTATTTGAGAATATATACCTACTCTATATATATACTCAGTACTGGAGATAAATACTTCAAAGAAAGTTGGAAATCTTTTGTTAGAATTCTGAGCTTTCAGGCAGCACGTTTGGGGTCTGTCCCCACAAATCTTCATATAAGTTAACAACCCCATTGGAAGAGGTAAAACCATGGGCATGCCAGCAAATGTAAAGTAAGGTGGGATGTGTGTTTACAATGCAGCTGTTACTGTCGGGAGCACGATACAAGGAAAGCAGGATGCAATCCCAAGGATTTAAAATATTTAAATCCATCTTAATTTAAAATTTTATAAGTCTGTGGTGATCTTATATATGAACTTCACATTCAGTTTTTTTTCTTATTTGATGTGCATTAGGTATTACCAAATAATAAAGTATCTAGAAATTGCTAATGCTGTAGAAATTACCAAGTGATCAGAGTGAAAATAGAATTTTTTGAAAGCCACAGACTTCTTTACTAGGCACAGAAGAGCACATCAGTTTTGTGATGCCATCGGTCTTTCAAATTATCATGTAAACTCATCAATATTTTGGTTGTGATCATCAAACAATCTTTGTACAGCTTCAAGTCGATCGATTTTACCTGTTTAGTACTCAATGGTATTCCTTATTTCGTGCTCTGAAAGTGGCAGCTTATAACTCAAAGTGAATGACCATTATTAAATCTGAAGACATACATCATTTAAAATAATTAAAAAAAAAAATATGGGGAATTCTAGAAAACCAAAAGAATTACTGAGCTGTATCCTCTTACATCAGCTGAAAAATCTGTCCTTTAATGTTTGTAAAGAGGAAAATAGAAGTGCAATGAAGAGCTGGAAGAGACCATCTGTCTCCTTTTAGTTGTTGTTTTGTTTAGAGTTGGGCATGAACCAAAAACCTAATTCAGACATGTCCAGTGTTTGGAAGCGGTCACATCGTGGTCCCCTTGGATATTCAGAACTGCTGATAGCTGCTCACAACAGACACTAATGATAGCCCTTGTAATGCTTTTTGTCAAATGCTTTACAGTCATTAACACGTTCCCCATTAACTATCAATTACCTTGCAGTGTAATTATTTTGCCGATTTTACAAATGGGGAGACTGAGACAGAGAGGCCGAGTCAACCGCAGTCATGACAACAGACCACGGCGCAGTGAAAACTAGAACACGAGATTTCATGGTGTTTTTGAAGTCCTAGAAATTTGGGCCACCTGATTTCTCAAGACTCATTCATGGTGGTAGATGGATATCTTAAATATGCCGGTCTTATTATTATTTCTGTAGCAAAAGTTAATCACCGCAATACACACTGCACTGTGCAGACTACTAGATCCAACTATATTAAAGGACAATCATGAATTTCCCATCGTATATGCATACTATTTGCCACCCAGAAAATCTTTTATCATCTATACCTGAACCTGTATCTTACCAGCTACTTTTTAAAGTTCCAAACTTGTCATGTAAATATAGCTAAAGAGGCAGATAAAAACAATACCCAGTAGACTGCAGTATAATAAATACGCCAAGCTACGTAAATATCAAAATACTTTCTTCTGAATTGCAGTAGGGCTGTAAGCATCGACAATATTAAAAGTCAATGAAGCAGTGAAAATAATTTACAAGATATATCCTCAAATTTCGTGGAATGCTAATATAGTAAATATCTTTTAAAGTGTCTCTAAATATATAGTAATTTTTCTTTGGGTGTACAGCCTTAGATTTATTGAACCATTTAATTATATTGACAATCTTCAAACTTTGAGGTGTTGATTGATTCTAATCAGTAGATCTGTAACTGAGTAACTGTTTATCAAATTGCTGTTAATGAAGCAAATAAAACTATCTGTCCTTAACATGCACACACATTCATTTGTATACATTACTTACACCGTTCATTTGTGTGGAAAGTGGAGCCTTACCAGTTTCTACAAAACAAACCGCACTGTGGTTACAACAGCAAAATGATGATAGGCTTCCCTCACAATTTTAATTCATAGTGGATATCTATTTTGCAGCAGTGGCACTATCTGCAAAAATAAAAGAGCCACCTATGACTGTGTGAACAACTCCAGCTGCAGACAGTAAAACTATTGCCAATAACTTGAGAGAGAACAGCGTAGCCTTTGTAATTTGAAGTCTGTAACCTGCTGCGGTGCATCAGCTCTCAAGTTTTTTAGCCAACTTTTCCAGAGCGGTCAGCCCAGTGAGAGTGACAAACTATATATCTACACACACGTATATATGTGTGTGTCTGTGTATATACGATAAAACAGCAGCAATTGAACGCTGAACTGCTTTCAATGAATGATCCACTATTGATAGGTGGCTAGGTAAAAAATATTTTCCTTTGTTGCTTAAAGAGCCATCTTTGGCAGTTTGATTCATGGAAAATTTTCCTCCTCCTCCTATTCTGAAGCAATGTGAGCAGCTCCTGCTTTAGGTGGGTTGCACTGTGGATTTACTGAAGTCTTTTTTGCTTTTGTTGCTGCTAGTAGTTTTACCCTTCTCCACCTTTGTTATTAGTAGTGGAGGAACCAGAAGGAAACGAGTGCCTGAGGAGCTGCCAGAACCCCAGCTGCTGGTTGCACCATCTTTGATCGGTTTGGCTTATGGATGGCAGATGTTTGTCATGGCAGCAGCATCCTCATTCTTACTTTTGTTTGCTCTAAAGTTTTCTCTGTGCTGAGATTAGAGCTTGTTTTTATAATATAGATGGATCTGTATGGTCAAACATACTTTGCTGAAACAGGGTTCCCGGAAAATACAAGCAGATACTGCAGAAGTCATTGGCAATTGAGTAATTCAGTAGCATCACTGACATAACATGGTCTTATCTACTCTGCAACAGGGACCTGTAATTGAACCCAAGCCAAAGGGACCATGGTATTTTATGCAGATCTTTTTAAGTAGTAGAAATTACATTGTCAAAGTAGATCTATGTTTATGCATTATGAAAATGTTTATACACCAGACTTGCAGTTAGCTGAGAACAGCGTCAGCATGGTGAGTGAATAAAACTGCACAGAGCTGTGAGCAACCTACTGCTGACCTTCTAGGCCTGCATAACGCCCTCTCCCTGTTCCACCCATGAAGCTCCCACTGATGTCAGGAGGATTTGTGATGGTTTTCAAATGCCAGGCGCAACTCTAAGGTGTTCCTCTACTACTGAGCGTTGAATACTTCCCTTGAAAAGTACAGCAGGAACATGAAAGATGCTAACAAATAAGTTTTGCTCTATTGTTCCTTACTGAAAACTGAGAAGTCCTAGCAAAGATAGTAAGGACATCAAATCATCAATCAGAAGTACAAATGCAGTACTTACACATCACTACTCAGAATGCGAGCAGATTTAGCCTATATTTGTTCTCCCAACTATGTTCTATGTTAAAGGCAGTTCTTCTGGTGTCTTTTTTTATAAAAACAGCATACGTACTTTGTAGTGCTTCAGATATCACAGAATAAACTTTGCTAAAAAATTATGAAATGTAAAATTTCAGTGCTCCAAAGTTGGGAAACTGGAACAGAAAAGCTGGTTGTGCTTCCATTAGTTTGCTTGCCCATACAGTCTTTCTTTGCCTCCTCCACTTTCTTGTCTCATCTGCCACAAAGAGAGATCAAACGGGCTGAATCAAACAAGTCAAAATAATTCAGAAGGTTGGGGTTTTTTCAGCCACAATATCAATTCTGCTGAATTGCAGCATCACTCTGTACATTTAGCTTGTACACTAATGTTGCCATCCTTGTATGATAAAAAGCTATAGAATAATATTTTAAAACACAGTTAACGTGACATCTTGGACCTTTTGCATCTCTGAAATTTAGTGATTGTAATTATGCAGCATCAAAGCTAAAAAACAGAGTGCAAAGACACGGTTTGGCAGTACAATGGAAAGGTGCGATACTGTAACCTGCCAGGACATCTGAAATTATTTTTCTGTGCTTTCAGAAACACTTGCAAGAACAACCTGCGACATCCTCAGAATGGCATAGACAGCAGAGCAGCAGTGCTGCCCTTTCCCACTGCGATAGCCCCTTCAAAAAGCAGCAGTCTGGTTTCAGACATATATTCACTGACCTCTGAACACCACTGCAAAAGGAAACTAGGGTATATTTAAGGACCATTTTGCTTCTCTAGGAAATGCGCAGTGAGGAATGGCGCAGCTGGAAAGCAGTGCTAACATTAGAAGAATGACAGATTTTAAGTGACAAGAAGAAACAGGACAGAGGAGGGCAGGGGAGAGGTTTGGTGTTCATAAAAGCAGGGGAATATATGGGTCTGAGTATGGGCAAGGAAAAGGTCATGGACTTGGGTGACACAGGCATCATAAGAGGAAAGTCTGAAAAAGAGCATGGCTCAAAAAGCATCCAGCCCGTGCTGGGCACACTCATCCACTCACATGTTTTTGATTTCATCTTGTCATCTGCTGGCAGTAACCAAAGTTGACTGGGGCTATGGCAGCAAAATTTAAGTCTATTAAATGAAGATGGCCATCCTCAGTTCTGCACAGAAATATGGACTGACTTGATAAAACAGCTGAGTTTAGTTGAAATTACAGAGGGAAAAGTAGACAAATTGAAATTTGGACTGGAGCACAAGAGCCAACAGCAACTTTATATAATGGGTTGAGAGATGTAATGCCCTGAAGTACTAACAAATGCAATTTTACATCTCATCCTGAGAGTCTTACAGATTTTTTTCTGGAAATGTCCTAAAAATCTCAACCTTGATGTTCAAACTCACAATTATTTTGAGCAAACCTATTTCCCTGGTGAGTTGCCCTCTTTTCTTCTGCAGTAAATTTCTTCTACTTGACTCCCAGTTCTGCACAAAGTCATTTATTAGAGAGATTGCATTTTTTTTTTCCCTTCTGGAAAGTGTCAGTTTCTGAACAAGATCAAATAATCTCCTGCACTTCAGTATTGACTAATTTTAATTATTAAAACCTTTCTCACAAGAAAAACTCTTCAAGCTGTTTGCTAAGAAACTAGCAATTTTTAATAGAATTCAGGAACTTCTTTTCTTGAAGAGATCAGGGAACACTGGAGACAGAATTCTGACGTTAAACTGGGGCTCACAGTTCAATGACATTTTTTTGAAAAGCAGGAAGAACTAGGTTTTTACCTTTTTTCTATCTGTGTGTCTCCCTTTAAACTTGTAATAATGGGCTTTGCAAAGCCTCGAGTAATAGTAGCACAATTTCTGTTATGTGGTAAAATGTAATCATATATACTGAAATGAATTATCAAGCTAAAGACATACTTTGCATATATGCTACATGTACTAAAATCAGAAATCAATCTTCTATTGGATATTATTTTAGTGATATGCAGTCCCCAATGCTGTAATTTTATATGGGATGCTCTCCCTCACAACAGCCTAGCAAATTGGTATTGCTAAAGAGTCAATGAAAAAAAACAATAGATACATTCGTATTATAATTTCTCACATTTAAGTTCTCAGGTTTCTGCATCATTGACAAATAATTAGATGTTTTAGCAAGGTAATAGGATGATTACAGTGTTGCTCCATAACTCAAAATCTAAAGACAGCACTACCTGCAATTAAAGTATAATGCAACTTTGCCTCCAGACTGTACAAACCAGATATACCTTACCACAACAACAAATTGTTTACTGCAGTATATCAAATACGTGCTTAATGATGTAAGCCTGGCAAATTAATATAGTAATATATAGAGTCAACATTATATTCAATTAGATGTCTACTCGGGTTGAAGAGTTCTGAACATGAGAGTTCAAAGAGCTGGATTTTTATCTGTTGTAATTTTCAGCTCCATTTCATCTGTGCGCTAGGAGAAGGGTTCTCTCTCACTGCACAAGAGCCAAACCACAGGATAATGTACATAACAAAGAAATTAAAAAAGGAAGAGGCGGCAGGCACAAGATTAGGACTAACTGAAAAAACTACAGCTGGTCAAATTTGTGAATAGAAATTATTGGGAGAAAACGAAGAAAAAACCCACAGGAGACACTGCTTGTATTTAATGATCTTTTCTTGCACATCTAACAAAGAGCAATACCGTTCCAGTCACTGTGCAACAACATTCATAAATATTTGCATGACTTTATGAGATTGGCATGAATTCAAAGCTAACCACAGTGTTTGCCACAGCCCAGCATGGCAGTCACACTGTAAGCGTGCAGCTCTGGGACTACATGGGGAAAGCAGGACCCTCGCTTCGCTCTTTGAAACAGCCACCCTCCCCGGGGCGTTCTGGCAGGCGGAGGTGGCTGCTGTTGGGGATGGGAGAGGTGCAGGCACCACCCGCTGCTCTGAGCACCCCCGCTAAAGGAGACAGTGCTGCGATGAGGCAGGTTGAAAGCCGGGTGTTGCGGGGCCGCAGCTGTACCTTTCACAATCCCTCACTTCATTCAGATATTAATCCCCCATGGAAGTGGCACTACAGATCCCCATTCAGTTGGTATTTCAGGGGTCTATAGCTCTTCCAGGGGGAACTGGAAGCAGCAAGAAATAAATAGTGTGTGGTATTTGCATGGCAGTCACAAACATTTTGAAGGCCAGGCCCTTTGTCGGTGAGAATAAGGAGCTGCTTTCACAGCCTGACTGAGGCCAAGCTTTCTGCCAGCAGAAAATAGTTTACTACATGGACAAAATAGATTTTAAAGACTTTTAATTGGATCGTTACCCAAATTCACCTTTTCTAATTGCAGAAAGTCCAATAGACTAAAGATTTCTTCAGGAGTTCAGCATTTTGGAGCATTCCCTGGTTTTCTTTCATTAAGGGAAAATTACCTGTTTGGCATTTCAGGTATTTCCATGCCAGTATTTTCAGCATTTCAGCTATGTAAATTAACCTACACATGAATACAGACTGTGTTTTCTAATGAGAAAAAAAGCTTTGACCTTTCTTGTCCGCTGCAGAAAGCCTGCTCATACAAATTGCACGTGCAACTTTACTGCTGCCCATTTCACCACCACCACCTCCAAGAGGCAAACTCTGAGTACGAAGGGACTCTGTCCTCATCTGTGTTTTAAAGACAAACTCATGAAACACTTGCGTTGCTGATCTGAACTGCTGTTGCTATACCCACCGCCCTTTCCAGTGAACAGCTGAATTACCAGTTAAAGGATTCCAGATTCATAACAAGCCAGATTATATCATGAACAGTCACACACAGGATCCCAAAGCGCTCTGTGCTCAGGATCCTCCATTCCAGACCTCAAATCCCACTGGGCAGATGCGCTTTGAAGGTTAGAGATAATGCACCATGGCGTCACCCTCTCTTCATTCGTCCCTCGGTCCAATTCCTAACTGAAGCGCTGTTCACTTTTCTACAATGAGCCTGTCTGCATAACTGATTTTCTTCACCATTTTGTCCGTTTAATATTCACATCTCCCTGCCTAAACAGCCCACAGAGACATGGCAGGTACCATATTTCTGTTAGAGCCGCAAGTGGGTTTCGTTATTTTTCACTGACCTTCACTTATTAACCTTAAAAATTTGCGAATACGTGTAATGTTGGGGCACATTCACTAAGGTAACTCAGCATTACTTCCTAATGTTTAGATGGGTTTTTCAGATGGTTTCTCATTTCTAAGCATTTCCGTTACACAGACAAGACAAACTGTGAGTAGAGGTCATTAGTGTTTTGCTGTTCTGGGCAACAATTACTGATGAGTTAGGAAAAGGTTGCTGCTGTCTTGAAATATATAATTAGAAAGTTTCCAAAACAAATGAAAGAGGAGGGATCCTCTTCTGTCTGTAGGAAACTGAGACATTTATTTGTTGCGAATGTAAGGAAGCAGCTTTGAGGGATGATGTACAACAGGAAATTGCCTAAAATACCTTTAACAACGACAACCCACTACTAGATTCTTGAACTTTGACCAACCACAGTATAAGTAAGGCTACTGGAAAGGCTTCTGCGATCATCCTCTCCTGTTTGTTTGTAAATGGCCCTAATCTGCAGCTGGGTGGCTGTACTGAACTGCTCTGACTCCCTGGCAATTTTCAGTGCCCTTTACAAGGTACCCAGAAGAATGTGTTCCTGTGATAAACAATTGCTGCCGTGTGTAATTTCATGCCCTTTTAATTTATGCTGTACTGCATTTGTTGAGTAATGTTTGCCAATATCCTACTTTCTTTCACAAAATCTGCAGATAGAGCTTAAAGGCTTACCTTATAAAAGATAACTGGCTTAGCTATGACTTCTAAGTGTCAGTTATCTTTCCTACTGAGTATAATGCCACCCACTTCAATTCCAAACAAGATAATTTTATAGTTGTCTGCCTTAAGCTGTACTATCTCATAGTCTTAGATAATTCATGTCCTCTTGTTTTGTCTGTGCTCATTATTTCTCAACTTCAAACTTACCTTTTAAACTACAAATGTGAAACTGTCTCTTATGCAATTTACATAAACAACAAAAGACAGTTGTACTTCCCTTAGCTTTAAAAAAAGCTTCCAGGATAATCTTAAACAAAAACAAAACAAAACAAAACCCCCTTATTTTCTGCCTGCAGGATAGATCAGTGCCTTCTTTCCTCACAATCTCTGACTGCACCTTAAACAGGAAATCCTGGTGTGAAATTTCTTCAAATGATTTCTAAAAATTTGAAACTAATACATCATCACATCTATCACAGCATTAATATCCTAAAGGACTTTCAATAATTCAAAAAACATTCATTCCAGAAATGCTTTAGGCTATTTTGAGTCAAGCTGGGTTTCCTCAAACTTTTCTGTGTTTGAGCCCTCAACTTACATTCAAAGATTCAATGCCACTATCACTAGCAGTTTTACCCATTTCACATTCCTTTCCTCTTTTATCAGGCTTTAAATGTTTCCCTCTTATCACTCTTTAAGGTGCTGGAAAACCAGGTGTCCCACAGTCTCCTGACATAACTATTTGTGTTCTGAGCTTCTTTTTGCACCTTTTATGGGTGATGTGTCACAAATTGTCATGGATCAATAACCCAAATTTAACGTCATAACATGACATCCATGATCTAGGTGCTTTCCACAACACTGTTAATGTTGTATCTGAGCATCTCACAACATTGTTACTGGAGAAGCAGAGCTATTCCCATGTCAGAGATGGCAAGCTGGGCAGAAATAGTAGGAAGACTTGCTTAAGAGCAGAGAAGGAGCTGAACATAATTTGCCTAAGTCACAGGTGAGCAACCCAATCACTAAAGGGGAAGGAGACTCCAGAGTAAAATATACATCAATAAACATTCAGAAAGATCCCATGAGACCCATGTGTTTTCACATTTAACTTTCAATGGATATACTACTTGCAATTCCATTAGTTTAAAACAGAAAGTCTCATCTCACCAACCACGCATGTCCGTCCTCCAACGCTTATGTGCCTCTTTCCTTTCCCAAAGGGCAAGCAGACCATCTCCCTTTCTTCCCCTCCTCCCTACAAGAGCAGCCAAGTTCCACAGATCCTGTGCTAAGTTCTTCTCCCATCCCACACCTGCCAGCAGGGAGTGGGGAAGGAGAGGTCGCCAAGCCATGCAGTGCAGCAGGAGCCGTAACGACAGACTGGATGGCCTGTGCCAGGCTGAGATCAGATGTCCTTTTGGGTCAATGTCTCAGGGTAACACAGTGAACAACAAAAACAGCGTCAATCACTACTTCACCACGTTTTTGACTTGCAAGAACCATTTTCTGCTACTTTCTGGACTAATTGCTAAAGAAATTCTCCCAGAAATCCAGAGCCTCATTATATAACTGAATCTCCCAAACAGAGCATTTATACTGAATTCATCATCATGTTGTCTGAGCATCTGTTTTATTTAAAATGAGACAACAATTTAAATGTAGTGTTTAGTCAGAAAATCCTGCACGAATCCAGAAATGATGATACGCTCATGTAATAGCCCTTTTTCCTACATTACCCCCGCTCTCTCTTAAGATGTAACTTTCATAGATGATGGATTGAGTCAATGCCAAATTACAGCTTGTAGTGAAATTTTGCGTCAGCCAAGACATAATCAACATTAAAATTTGAGTCTAAGACTTCATTTTGATCCTCACCCAAAGTGAATTGTAGAACAGTGTCATTTATTTATGCTCATCTGCTAACAATGAATGACAAGGGCAGTTGACTGGCAGGTCAGCCAGAAATACCCCGTGTTTAGAGTAATCGGCAGCGGAAGGCTTCAGCAATGACCGCCCTGTCAAAAATCCTCCTCAAGTCACACAGCAACCAGCAGCACAGACACATCTATGCACCTCTGGGGCTCAATTTGGATTTTTCCTTCATTGTGCTTCCTACTATCTGGAGGAGAGTACAAATGATTGTGACACTGGCAACAGTTCTGGCAGCGTTTGGATGGCAGGAATCCATCACCTTTCACAATTATTTATTCAGCCTATCATTTACTTAATTTTTTGGTGTTAGCACAAAGGTGAAAAGTCCTAATAACAAATTCTGAGACAAACACAGCCAATCTGACCTCTTAGCCTAGTAATTTGTACTTTTTACTGTAGTCCTTTGTATGCTTAAAAAACATCAAGTTTTAAATATTGTCTAAAACAGCCTTTTTTCCTACTAGCAAATGAATTAAAGTAAGACTTACAAAATATTAGAGAGGAATACTTTAAAGTCTTCTACACTTTATCCAGGTCATATTTTTCATATTTTCTAGCTGCAATGGTTACATATAACTAAGGAAGAAATCTGTTTTGCTCTGTTAGTAGCCTCATCCTGCTTCAGATCCAATTCTCACCAATCTATTCTCAAAGCACTGTCAGTCACCCAGTTAGAGTATCTTAGAACAGATGCCCCAGAAAGCTTAAGACTCTCACTCACCTTTCTTTCATACGTCAGCAGCTAGAGATAACCACTTTAAATCTGAAGCGGGCAATGATACTTTTTTTAGTCATAATATATGCTGAAAATAACAGTGTTAACTGCTACCAGGGAACTGTGGATAAAACTCACTCTTGAACACCATTTGGCGAATAGAGGTACTGCGAGTTAGTTCTCATTACCAACTGGTCTAACGAAGTGTTAAACACCATTAGCAATTGAAGTGCTAATTCCTAGGCATATCATTATTTCTAGTAAAGAAGATTTTGCAGCCAAGTATGGTCAACCCTTGACTGCATTTCCACTTCACTGCATGATGCATTATTGCATTTCTCTGCTTTTACATGCTTTTATACGGCTGTCTGCTCAGAAGCAGGAGAAAACCGAGTTCTTTCCTTGCATTCTTAGTCTTACTCTTTTAAGTAAAAAAGAATTCTAGTATTTTTTATTTATCAAGGATACAGCTGCTGGCATATTGCTATAAATGTGGATGACAAGCCTTTCTATTAAACTAGTATTTTATAGGCACTTATTTTAAATCACAAAATAACTGTCAAAAGCAGTAAAAAAACCCCAGACCAACACAAATGACATTTGTCAACAACAGCCTAAGGAACCTCATAATAGAGATTTTAATAAAGAGAATCTCTCAAATAGAGTTAGGGGTATACGATTATTTCAAACAAATGGGGTTTGCATTTCTCCTATGTTATATTAAAATAAGTTAATCTTTATAGCTAATTTTAATCTTGAAACCATGGTAGTTTGCTAAAATGCTTAGTAAACTGCTGGAAATGCAGGTGGTCGTGTAAAATTTATTTTACCAATTTGCCAACAATGTAAGAATACCTCACCGCTGTGGGCTTATACAGAAAAAATAACTGACAGGTAGATCTATGGATTAATTAATAAGTACATGGGTCATACCATCTTGGCAGATCCTAACATTTTGTGGTAGCGTACCCCATGCGTGAGAAGAAGATGGCTTTGTTTTTCAAAGACAATTACTGTGAATCATAATTTCTGTTTTCTTAAAGAGCATTCTTCTGAGCCCGCTAATAGCCCACTTCTCCAGCTGATAGTTTGAATAGGCTCACTGAAAGTAAAAAAAGGACTGAGAATTGGACCAGAGAGTTAAAGTTCTTACCCGACTCGAACTGTAATGACTTGTGCCTTGAGCAGGCCAGGAGCATCCACCAAGATGTGATAATTAAATACGTACAATCTTAGTGCGTTCTTCTCACTTATGAGTGAGCGTGTGTGTGGGCAAACAAGGTTTCACCATTATAAGAATTCAGGAAAAGACAACATTAACACCCAGCCCCAAATCCTAACCATTTATGAAAAAAGTGAAATTAACTTTTTTCTTCCTTGAATAGTCCATGTGATATTTAGGCCTATTATTAAGTGACACACCAGAAAAATCCTTCGCTACTTGCCAAAGATAGGAAAATTTCCCCTGCATCCCTGCCAGCTGTTGGTCCAATGAAAGAAGACAAGTCAGGACCACAGGTTCTGAGGAGCCTGGTGCATCTTCTCACAGATGATGCTATACCTTTCCACGAAGCAGGAAGTACACTTAATTTAATTTAAAACAAACCTAAAAATATTTTTGTCAGCCACACAAATTGTACATCCTAGAACCAGGGGGCATTTAAAAAAACCTCATTTCTTACAGAAGGTGAGAACCTCAGATCTCACACTTGTTCATATCCACAAAATTAATACCGTAAGTATCTCAGGTGATATGACATTACTGCTCTTTCCAAAGGGTTTTACAAGGCCTGTAAGAGCAACTATATTTTAACACCGGAATATCAACTGTTGTTATTAATAGGTTTTCACTCATTAAAATTATTTTCCTCACTGGACACCTGCCACGCAGAAACTACATTTCTTTTGCTGCTTTTATTAAACTCTGGATAAACAAAAATATATGATTTTTTACTTTAATGAGGTCTTAGCCACTTTTTGCAAGGACTCTGAATCAAAACAAACATTTAACTTGTCTTCTTGAGCAATTTCATTTGCTTTTGTTCCCTGCTGCACTGGAAACATGCTTTGTGCTTGCTCTCAATCAGGTATCCCAACAGCTTATCAGGTAGCACAGCATAATACAAATATTATAGTTACAGATTAGCTGTTCCCTGCTGCCACTCGCTTCAAGGTTTAGATCCCTTGCCATTTACAAATCAAAATGTTTATGCACTCAACTATAACACTTCCAAGTGAGAATAAGGGGTATTCCATTACTCCCCAAGAAGACTATGGAAACATTTGTGTGTAAAGTACTGCGATGCCCCATTTCGTGTTTCTCCATGTCTCTCTGCAGCAGAGTATTTCTCATTGATCTAACATTTATAAAAGGGTTACACACGCACACTAGATCAGACCTCTGTCACAGAGGGTCTTTATCCAAGTTAAAAAATTGCTAAAAGATTGCTGAAAAGAGTCCCTGGAATATTTGGCACCCACAACCATCAGCACAGCAAACTGCCTCCTTTTGCTTAGCCAAAGAGCCTTGGTCAAATGCCACACAGAAAATATCCTGCTGTTTGCTCTGCCCAAAGATGCACATTGTGACTGGGTGAAGGGTCAAGAAAAGCAGCGAAACACATTGGAGAGGAAGAATGGTACAAGCAATGTGACTACAAGTCTGAACTCTATCAAAGCACAGGCAAAAACCAGGTTATTACCATTATAAACACACATGCAAATGTGTTGGGAAAGGGAAGTAGATGTTTTCCCATAGTGGCCAAAACATGAGCCATCATATCAGCCTATCTGTATTATTTTGCCCCAAGGCACACCCTACCAGGCTGAAGACAGCGTGCTCTGAGACAGCAGATTACCCCAAACATACTGTTGTCAGCCCCTGCCGACACTCCCAACCTCAGCTGTCTAAAAAGTGCTATGTCTGCTCCTGGTCCAACGCACATTCTGGGGTGATGGAACAGGGGCACATTCTGGATTTTCATGGGCTAAAAGAGAGTAATTAATCTTAATTCTTTTCTTCTCCCTGAAATACAGAACTTCTGTAGCTCGAGGAAAACAAAGAGCTATCGGTTGTTCTGTGGCAAATTAATCTTAAAGGAGGAATCTTCCAAAGAAAATCAATAGCTTATAACAAGATTCTGTATTGTGTTTGAGCCCTGAAACTCAGACCTAGGATCAAAAGGTACTTTCAG
The DNA here is from genome assembly GCA_013400135.1 of Rhinoptilus africanus. NCBI lineage: Eukaryota > Metazoa > Chordata > Aves > Charadriiformes > Glareolidae > Rhinoptilus > Rhinoptilus africanus. The sequence goes on from VXBO01004616.1 coordinate 147,841, forward strand.
CATTTCAAGGTTGCTCTTGTTGTGCTTTGTTTTTAATACAGTGTCATCATTTGAAAAAGTGAGATTTTCACATACAAGCAATTTTAGTTATGTATGGCCTCACCTTTATGGAAGACTCTAGTAATATTTAATACAGACTTTAAGACTACAGGTATTTCAGGCAACTTTAAAGAATTTATTCTCTAAAGAAGGAATTTAATGGGGAATTATATTTTTTTATCCTGTGCGTAATATTCTTTATCTAAGACATCTTTATTCATTTGTACCTTTCTAAATTAGTCTGTTCCATATGAGAAACTTTGAAAAATACATCTCCTTACATGGTCGATCTTTTTTTTAAAAAAGGAAAAATCTAATTAATTTAATCATGGTGCCATAGAAACAGCTTAAAATTAAATTGGGTGCAGGGAGGAAGGATGCAACTCTAACACAGAGAAAGTGACATGTTTCAGAAGACAAAAAGTCTGTCTTCTTTCAGCACTGGGACCTCTGAGAAACAGTAAGGTGTAGCAAGGCAAGGGGATCTTTTCAAACTATAGCGAAGCGAGATTTCTGAACCACGCTCTCCAAAAGGATTCATTACCAAACTGAGATATGATAAGGAGAGGAAGCATGGGCCAGAGGCATCCAAACCTGCAGGAATGGGAAACTTGAAATGAAAACTGCTAGAAGCACTGGTAAAGAATGCCAAAGCTTTTAGACGTGTACTTTATTGTAAAGACAAGGCAATATAGGGTGGAAAGTTCATTTATAGATCAGGAAATAATTACTCTAATTTCTAATCAATTCAAGTATGTTAACTCATTCCCACAGATGCCCGTTGACTGCCTGCAGTCTGGGTGTGAGTGTCTCACTGAGTGAATTGTGCTCTCTTTCTGACATCAAGAGAGATCTCCAGCAGAGCTGGGACACTGTTGTGTGCTGCAGCCCCCATGGCTCATGGCAGTCAAGTGTTACACAAGGTTCTGGACAGCAGGGTCCTTCCAGTGAGTCTGGGACAAATATTCTATATGTGGTCACAGATACTTCAGGAGTTTTATTACCACAAGTCCCATCAGTAGAAATGAGAGTTTGACATTGGCTCAGGGGCTCTGTGGGTAGAAGGATAATTTGGTCCTTACTTTTATCCATTCCTGCACTAGACATTTTTGTTTGTTGGATTAATTTAGTTTATCTGATTCATTTTTATTCTGGGATTTTGTACAGAAGGAAGTGTAGTCTAAAGCAGATTTCATCACTTATTTCCTTGATAACTCACAAGTTAGTTTGGCTGCCAGAGTAAATAGTTGTACATAAAAAGAAAGATATGTTAGTAAGCCTAAAAATTTCAGTGACTGCACAGTCCCCAGAACCATGATGTTAACAAAGTTCAATAGTACCACAAAGTGATGACTAATGAGCCTATAACTTTTATGTCCTGTAGAGTAAATGCTCTCATTAATTCTTTACAAGACCTTTAGAAAACATGCTTTGTTCATCCTGCTACCTAGCTGTCAGAACTTAGTAAATGACTTCATTGGCTACTTGGACATTTTTACTTTTTCATTCCAGTTTGGTTTGTTCGTTTGCCTTAAAAAATACCTACTCTACAAATTGTAAAAAGGTCAACCAATAGTTCCCAATCCAGACAGGACAAGAGTAACTATAATTAACACATCGTAGCAGTAATTTTGACCCTTACCTAATTTTTTTGGTCTGTGAACTATTAGCTCTAACTAGTAAAGCTCTGTGCCAAAGATCATCTTACCTTACCAATGCAAATGTTCTCTTTTCTTTCAGAATTTCTGCTACTCCTTTTTACATCAATGTCCAAGCCCTAAAACAGCATCACTAAGGGATTTTGGGGTGGGGGGAGGACAGTGCTTGGTGAATTTTTGTATTAGGAAAGCTCATAAGATCTGATTCTGAGTAATTCACATACAAGAACAACACATTTCTGCAGTCCAGGGAGAGTGTAGGAAACAACATCCTGAACACTTGCAGAGTTGTGACGCACTATTTATTTCTCAATTTACTGAGATAAATTGACTGAGATAATAACAGTATAAGTTACACATAAATTGGGATGCTGTTCTAATTCAGCTCACTACCTGTACACGTGTTGGTGGACATACATTTCTGGATGGCAAAGCAGCGCTTTGTCTTTGTAACTTGATTGTGTGCTGCAGATTCTGTAGAGAGGCCATTCTTGCACAGAAACCCCTGCAATGGTATATCACTGCTGAAGCACCAGACATTGCATTCATCCAGAAGCAAAAGTTACCAATGCAGGCATTAAACCCCCGTTTTGAGGTAGGTGGGGTTTTTTTTCCTGATTATAACCATGGAAAGCACACCACGATGAAATTTCTTCACTGGCACTATTAGTCTTTGGCCATTTGTACAGTTAAAAAGACTGCCAGACATAGATGAAGTTAATACTGATTTGTTGACAGAAATTTCAGTGGACAGCCTTTAGATTTTGCCAGCACATGGAAGACACATCAGATTTTTAAATACAAACATCAGGCTGCTGCAGTTCTGAAAAGGCCAGAACAATGACCTTACTTTTTTAGTTGACATCTGAAAATTAAGAAAGATATATTCAGGCTAAAGAAAGCTAACTAGCCTTTGAAATTCTTAGAAGTACTTAACTGCCCCACAAGTTCATTGAGGTTGTTCATCTTTTTTAAAAAGTGAGGCTAAAAATTGCAATATAAATGGTAACAGTGTCCAGTGATCCCAGACAAATCAAATGCCATTATTCTGGGTAAGACATTTACATATGCAGGGAGAGAGATGAACTGTGCTTCCATAATTTAAAAGGTCCAGCAAATCATAAAGCTAAAAAGCAGAAGGAAAGCTGTAGGAGCTAAGGAGAACCTGGTTAACAATAATACAGTAAGTGCCTAACTGTAGGAGCTTTTGTGACAGAGTTTGTGAAATCTGGGGCCAATGAATATTAGTATTTTGAATTCTGTGAGTGCTGGTTTAAACAGTTCCAAACCCATATCTCATATGTTTCTTCAAATATTTCAGCCCCTGACTCCTCTGTGTTTGGCTCGCGGCTGAAAAGTACAGATTACTTGATGCCCATGGCAAGTGCTGTTGCAACAGGGAAATGATGTCAACTCCTGCAGTGCAATTCGTAACTTGATGTGGGTAAATTCACTTACTGGCAATTTAAAAGAAAACATGCTGGTGTTGTGCCAGTTGGAGCCAGATGGTGACTGAAATTATTAAAATCATGCGTGCCGCAAACCTCTGAAAAATTGCACTGTTATAAAATATCCTAAGCATGGATGGGATCCTAATACAAACCAATTGGTGCATCGAGAGTATTTGCAAACAGCGTACGGCATGATTTGCTACTGTTTAATTGCAATCTTTCCCTTTCCTCTTTTCTAGGTTCAACTAATCCATTATAACCATGAGCTGTACACAAATGTCACAGAAGCTGCAAAGAGTCCTAATGGTTTGGTGGTAGTTTCCATATTTATGAAAGTAAGTATTCAGTATTATCAATACCTAATATATAGACAATGGACTTCTTTTCCCGTGAGCTATAAATCTAGGAATTAGACTATATCGTTATACTATAGCAATGCCTAGAGGCTCTGATCTGGAATCCAGAGACAGCATCATCCCAGGAACCAAACAATCTCTGCTCCAAAGCACTTACAATGTGATGTAAGGAAAATGAAAAGGAATAAAGAAAGGGAAGGGGCGGGGGGAAATCCTTGCATCATAAACGTCACTCATAACACTTTAATGACTGTGACAAAAGTTGCTAATTTTGCAGATTTGATATTTCTTCATGAAGTGTTATTCATTCAATTAAAAGTAAATCTCTCCCAGGAGGTTGAGGCCCCGGGAAAGAGGGCATGTTTGCTCTTTGGAGACATGCTGATATTTCGAAGTCAGCACAAGAAGTTTTTCTCACGACATTATTTAAAATATCTTGAACTATTAAAACTGAAAGAACATTAAAAGTATAACTCTAAATATATTCCATTTCACAGAGCTAGAAAGACATGAGTATTTTGTCATATTTCAGTCTCCATCCTGATGCATAGTTAGGTCTGTATGTTTCAGTGATCTAGCACTGAACTCAAGACTTAATAGTTTACTCAAACCTCCCTAATTACCTTGAAGAAACCTTTTCTCTCATTTTATGTGAATAATACATTTTGCCCAAAAATGGTGTTCATATTCTGCCATTTTTAATTTGTTTCATCAGTCTAAAAAAGCATATATTTCTGCATAAGTGTGTCACGCCAACATAAATAGCTTTCATCACCAGACCTTACGTATTGGATACCTATGAATTCCCTTTAGTACTCTCTAATCTCATTTCATAAGGTAAAGTTCCTGATAAAGCATTAACCTCAGAGTAAAAAATACGCATTTCACAGAGCGTATTGAATAATTAGATAGGAAAATTGCCCTTTTATACAGGTCTGATAAGATATTTGGTTTACCTTTTTTCATCCTAAATGTATTATATTACGACCAATGATCTTACTTGAACTAGCGCAAAAGGATAAAGTTGAAGCAAGCCTTCAAACTGCCCAGCATGCCAATTTTGTCTCAATAATGCATCACTCGTGTACTTGCTGAGTTGCGCACTTCTAACAAGCAACAAAATTTAGTATGCTTCACCATATTTTTCTCTAGGCCTCTCCCACTGTCATGAAAAGATGTGTTCCATTTTAAATCCCTCTATCATTTTTCCTCTAAATCCTCTTCAGTATGTTTATGTTAACGCAGACTGAACATTTTCTATGTATACGTGTATGTATACATATTTGTGAGTTCATTTGGGTGAAATGGAGGCATTTCATACCTGTATGTAAACCAAAGGGAAGACAGATTTTATTTGCCATCTAAGTAGTCTGCTGCAACAAAAGTATACTTTTCAATAAATAGAGAAATAATGGAATACTAGGCGAAAATCCTGTGTAATTATATTAACTACCTGCAAACGCCGTCAAAGCTGTTGGAGAAAACACTTTTACTCACACTTTTATTCTGGTATTAATTTCTGGTCATCCTGTTCTCTCATCCCTAGGTTTCTTTATTTCTTTTTGTATACCAACTTTCTAATAGGTTTTATTATAAAAATATCTGGGTAATTATTTCCTCTTCCCACGACAACACAAAAAAAGGCAGAAACAATTTGGAGGACTGGCCTGAGAGGAGAGAGTGAGTGTGTGTGTGTGTGCAGATGCAGAACAGCTACATTTCCAGAAAGGAAACATTTGTGAGAAGATTTTGACTTTGTCCATTTTCTCTCCTGTAGGTATCTGAATCATCAAATCCATTTCTAAATCGTATGCTTAACAGAGACACCATAACAAGAATAACGTATAAAAGTAAGGGGTTTTTTTATTTACATGGCTAACAGCTGTATGATTTTAGTATCAAATAACGTATTTAGCAATCCACTGAAAAAAGAGGCACTTCGTTATGGGCAAAAATGACGAAGTTTGCATTGCCAGCAACTCTGCACAATAAACTTGGGAACCTGAGAAATCTAGTAAGGTCATCACTTCATCAAATGAATTTTGAACTTCAAAGTCTATTTTATGTTTGAACAAGCAATAAATTAATGAAATTATACTTAAATACATATGCTGTGTTCACACAGAATACTCAAGAGAAACTGCCTACTGTTAGCAATAAAAGTAACATGCGGAGCAGCCTGGATTATATCCGATCAAGTTATGTCAAGATGCTGCATCATTAACTGTGGATTTAGTACTCATTAATACTTTATTTTTGTACAGAAAAGCTATGCCATTTCCATTCAACTATTGCTGTACTTAATGGATATATAAAGAGGTCATTAGCATAGCGCATGTGTTTGTTGTATTCAAATTTGGAAAGCCTTTAACTGATAATATGATAATGCTCAATAATTCCACGTTAGCATATTGAACTTGTGGAAAACTGGAGCTTAAATGTCAGTGAAAATTAAGCCAGTTTAGAGAAAGTCATGAAAAATACATATATCTCAATGGAACAAATTAAACCTCCTCTTCTCCTGAAAACCTTATTCTCTTTGTCAAATATTCACTTGAATTCCAAGCAATCATTGCGTTAATAAAACAAGTTAAACGATACCAGAATTTAAATTCCAGGAAGCACACAGCAAACTGAAAAAATAAGTACTGTAAAATTCAGCCTCCATTTGTTATTCTGTAAACAATGACTTACAATTTTTTATAAACTTCATCAATTTTGCTTTTGATTATGAAAGCTGGGAGAGAGTTGTTCACAAATAACCAGAATGAGACTGGTTTTCAGGACTCCAGGATTTGGTTCACAATTCTGCTAGCATTTGTCTCAGTTTACCTTTCTGTAAATTAAAGATATTGTACTATATACTCTACAACAACATAGCGTTACTTGGAAAACTTTGCATCTGAAGCTCCAGAGATCTCAAACATCCATTTAACTTCAACAGAAGTCACTGAACTTGAGGTTTATGATGGAAAGGCTTGGAAGGATTTCTCTACACACCCCTAAACTAGAGTCTCATTTCTTTCCATTGACTCCATCTTTTCCCCCTCCCTGCAAAGCCAGGATTGTAAAAAGAAAAAATGTAGATTTGAGATCAGCGTGAAGTGAAAGCACAGAATTTATCCACTAATTCCTGAATAAGAGAACACTAGAAAGTTTTCAAGTCATGCCATACCATACAGAATCTGAAGAACGAAGCCAATCCAACCCCATTCTGAAGTAGTTCCTTGTCCTCTCCTAGAACACACACCTTTCTTCCCACTGCTGTTTCTCTAATTTTACCTTACAGTTAACAAGTTTTCCTACATCTTTGGTCCAAATAAGAGGCCTCTATTATGATAAAACTCTATTCTCCATGATACCTATAGAAAGGAAGGTGACAGAGGGTTTCCCTCAGAACATATTTTCCAGATTGTTCTATCAGTACAAAAGCAGGAGATTAGCCCAGTTTGTAAACTGCCTGTCTTGATTCCCATGTTCAGTAAGAGCTTCCTGCCTACCAGTGCTGCTGCAGCAGTCTGGAGATGGGAAATTATTATTAAGGCTTTACGTGTTTTTTCAGGCTCTTTCACTCCCAAATTACATACTCCTGGCTCCTGAGCGGGGACCAGCCAGAAGATCTCTGACTGTACCACTGAGGAAGCTGCTTTTGCCCACGTACACACACACAGACCTGTCAGGTCTCGCACACTGAATAAGACAACACTCCTGCCTCATTTTTCCCATCACAGCAGCTGTATCTCATGCATTTACATGAGTGTCACAGCCTTTTTTTGGGCTCCTTGGCCCCACACACTACAGTGTCTGGCCAGCAGAGCAAAGACTGGACAACTTGTGGTGGCTCAGAGCAGAGGAGAGGCCGTGATTAAGCATACGCAGGTCCACAGGGGCGGGAAGGCACCAGCAGCATCTCTCCCTTGATGCATCTTTGAGCATGCAACCAGCGCCCACACCAGCAGGCAAGCATACCTTCCCAGTACAGAATACTTGGTTTGTGCACTGCAGGTGTCAGCAGGCAGCAGCCTACAACCTTTCATCGGTTGTTTTGCCTCTTTAGAAGAAAAATGCAATTCCAATCACACCTAATTTGTGCTTGCTAAATGAAATGTCACATGAAGATGAACATATAACAAGCTGCAGAATCAATGATTAACAGAACTGTTTTAATTTTTAACCGTTGTTATCACTAATGAGTTTATGTGTTAAAATGAAATCCTTGGCAGATATAATGCACATAATATTCTACAGGGCATTGGGTTACTTACTGTAGTAACAAGTATTGACTGGGAATTTTTTAGTGTAAATTGGGAATGTGAAAGTGTTATTGAAAGTAATTTTGCAGTTGTCTTGTGTGATGGATTATAGCATCATTGCTGAAAACTAATTTTACCTCTTACGTTGCGAGGATTTCTATTCTGCCTTTAGCAGCTGGAGTTTTTCAGCTTGTGCTTTAGGGGTCCACTCCTGAAGTCAATGCTCAGCAGGCTGCTGACAAAATGACCAGTCCCAGTGTGCTCAACAGGAGCGCAGAGTGAATGATAAGTGGAGCATAGGTTCTGAGGCAGGAGGACAGTTAGTCAAATAACTGAAGTACTTTTTTTTTTTTTCCTAAGGAACAGCAACAAAATTAAGAGCTCTCTATGCTGCTGCATGAAATTTCCATGGGCAAAATGCATTAAAAGGGGAATTCCTACTCTTAGATATTAATGGCTACAGTGAAGTAAAATGGACCCCAAGGAATTTTTAAGCAGATTTTAAATGCTTATTTTATTCTGTTATCACAGCCCAAAGAATCTACTGTGAACTAGCTGAAACAAATGTTCTTTCAAACAGGCTGTAGTCAGAAGCTGTGTGAATACCTCTAAAGAAAAACTGCTTTAATAATCCTCTTTAAGTATGACATTTGAGGGGGTAAGTTAGCTTGCTTTCAGAACAGTTATGCATCATTAGCTTTTACTCAGTGTTTCCTTAACATTGGAAAGTAGTAACATTTTAGATTCCCAAAATTCCATATGAAAATTTAGGCTTGTCATTCCTCACCAAGATCCTGCCCCACTTTCAGAAGAGCTCTAAAATTCTGAATTTCCTTAAATTGAATCTTTAACTATCTTATAGATAGTGTGCAAGTGAATAAAATATTCCGATTTTAAGAGATTATCCTGAAAAGCCTCAATCTTAAAGATTTCTGGAAATAGGAGACTATTAATTTCTCAAGGTTCGTGTTTCAGTGCGCTCTCTGAAGGGCTGAGCTCTTGCAGCTCCTGTCACAAGCAGTAGAAGCTCAGCAGGCTCGAGCCAGGTCCCAGGGACTGACCGCTGGTGCTCAAAATGAGCCTCTGGCAGCCTGGGTCTAAGGGACTTGTGAAGGCTGGTAAATGGAGAAACTCTGTTTCAGGATGAAAAAGCTGCGGATCTCTACATTCATACATTGATAGCAAATCAAGTTAGAGCTGTACTTGCCCTTTTTGGATTATCATAATAGGAACTTCAAAATCAAATGGCCCTTCCTTCATTAAGTAAATAATATATTCCTTATAAATAGTATTGTTTTAAAACAGAACATACGTAGAATTTGCTGTGAAAGCAGACCTGACACGCCTGTTACAAAGCTGGGGATAAAAGAGGATTTCCATCATTTGCTAAGAAAATTGTCAGAGTCAATGCCTTTATGTAAATGAATATGAAATCTAATCTGTATAGAGAAAAGTTCATGAGTTCAGAAACCACCCTAAGGCACAAGCGGATCAAAATAGACAGAACGTGTGCTATACATAGGAGTTGTGTTGAGAATCTAGAAAAGGCTGATGGCTTTATTAAAGGAAGTTTATTGCTGGCAAGAGATCACACATGGCGATTTTGACCTTCACTGAACTACATTTTTTGAACTACATACTTACAATAAACATCAGACAAGACATTAAAGTGTTACAGTCTAGTATTAGTGCAAACCCCCCAGTTCTGTTTCAGTTCCAGAATGGGAAACTTTTATGGAGATGTGGGAAAAGGGAAACAGCAGAGCTGTTCACGGGAAAAATGTTGATAACCGAATGTTTGTTCTGTAATCTTTTCTCAGGCCGTTCTCATGGAGTCATCTGACTTCCCACGGGAATAGAACCCATATAGAGGCAGGAATAAATACTGCTTTTACTTGGCCAAACTCTTTTATTTCATTTTTTTCATTTACCCCTATCTTCCCCTTTTCCTCAAGTGATATTTTCCTCCACTTTCCCATTAATCACAACTGATGGATTTTGACACTTAGTGTAATTCACTGTCTCTCCTTAAACATATTCCAAGTGAAAACAGAAGCAATGAACTAGGTTTGGAACCACTTCACTGCTGGGTGCTGGTGGGGGAGATGGCCCCACATTTTGTAGATCCTCAGTACGCAAAGAAGACAACCTAACCTAAGCAGTCGATCCAAAGCTCAGTAAGGCTAAGGAGAACACCTCTCCTGATTTTGAGAACACTGGCAGAGGTCGGGCTTACCTGAATGAGTGGAGGACCATGCCCCACACTGCTCCCCAACTCTTACATGCCACATTCCACCACCGGAGCATTATTATATTCTGAGAATGACTAAACACTGTAAATCCACAGACAAAAGTTAAGAGCCCATAACAAAATAATTAATTACATTCTCTATTAAAGCAGTGTGAGGCAACTCCAACCCCCCCACGATTACCTGAACTAACGCCAGCAGTAAATCTGTTTCTGTATCTTCCGTTTGATAAGTAGCCCTATTGCTAATAATCTGTGCACTGTTCCAAATACAAATTAGTCAACTAGAGTGTGGCACACACAAAATACATATATTTATCATCAACATCCCTCATCTCTGTTAATCTTTAGTTAGCTTTCCGTCTCCTAGCAAATATTTCAGGGCATATTCTACCTCGTTTAAATTATTTTAGCCCAACCAAAGTCAGTATGGATGTGACAAAGTGGATTTGGTTCTTAAGACTTTGAAACTATCTATTCTGACTGACTCCATGCCATTTGGAGCTAACACACCACTCTCTGTGGTTCATAAATAACGAACAGGATGTTCCTGTGGGAAAGGGGAAAATGTGTGATGACTCATTGAAAACAGGCACTGGCTTGAAAAGATGCATTCATTCTCTTCTCACGTAATTCTGGCAAAATTACTGCTGCGCTGCAAATAATGTTTCAATGAGTAGGACACAGGTGTAGTCAGTCATCTCTACCCGTTAAAGTTTGACAGTGTTTTGACTCTAAGACTATAGCAATGGTTTTGCACTTTTGTCTGGAAAATCTTGGGTTTAGAAAGACTGCGTAACCCACGTCATGAGCCAGCGATGGCTGAGCATGTTAAGAAAGGTGAGAGTCAGTCACTTACAAGACGCAAATAGTATTTTCCCCTCTACTTGAGGATCCAGCTACATGGCATGGCAACTACCCTGGCTCAAAGTGCAAGAGCATGGCAGAAAGCTGTATTTCTGACAAAACTTGAAAGGACATGCCAGATTATATTTTGTAAAATAACAAACTCATTTAAAATATGAAATAACTGTGAAGCACAGCACAGGTCACTGTGGTATAAGTGTTACACTCTCACCTTGACACTTTAACTGATGCTGTAGCCACTAATATTGCTGCCGCAGAAGCCTGTAGCATGTTGACTTCACTATGTCAAAATAATTTTAAAAAGTCACATTTGCTTTGCCTGTGTTATTTGATTTTCTGTTGCCCAAGACAGTAGTCTGCAGTCCTTGTTTTTTTCCATTAGATAGTATGAGACAAGCATTTTACTCATCTTCATCTTTTGTTCTTCAACTATAATACATTAAATTCAAGTTAAATTACTCTTTTAGTTCTTATATGCTTCCTTGATCACTAATATTTCTTTCCTTGGTTCCATGTAAAATCTTTTCCCAATGGCAAGGAACTGTTTATCAGCTTTAAAAAAAGAAAAAAAACACAACAAAAAAAACAACACACAAAACCAAAAACCATTTAAACTTAGGGTGAATGGTACCTGAAAAACATCAGAGAATCCAACAGAAATGCCTAAATTATTGACATTGACCTAAAAGATGCACTTTCAACATTTTTCTTTAGTCTGAGCAATATCTTCTATTTGTGTGATCTTCTTTGTCTTCCATTAAAATCAATGCCAGTTCATCTTGTCTATTGCAAGTGGAAGAACGCCTAAATATGCAGCTTTCTGTGCCAGCATTTTAGCACTCTCTCTGCAAATGAACCATGCTGAACACGCTACATGCAAGTGAAAGCATGCAAAGAAATTTCACAACGTTATGGCTCGTAACCAGCCCAGCTTTCTCCAAGATACACGGTTTCGGTCACATATAACAAGTAAAGTATGTATATCCCTGAGTATTTTCTATTAAGGAACTCCTACAGCCTAAGATTTGTCAGGAAAATCTGAGTTCCAGTTTTGACAGCACTGCCAAAAATACTGTAGGGCCAGCATTACACAAGGGAAACAGCGCACATAGTATAGAAAAAGCTGAGCAACTTTGATGAATTTTGAAAGATATAACCATCTCTCATTATGTTTTGGTACATGTCCAGAGACTGAATTCTGTTGCAGAGGGATACCTCATTAATTCCCAGGGAGACTTACGGTAAAAGCAGGGACCTTAGTAAGCTGTTTCCAGACGTACTTTTCCACCCCAGTTTTAGCATTCTGAGTGAGCTTGCACTGCATCCACCCCCACTGAGCACATGAAAGGCCAGCAGGCTTCATTGAGCAGCTTTATTATCATGCATTAACCTTAACTTCCTCCTGTGGTAGAAGGGCAATTAAGTTTTAACACTCTTGGCCTTCCCAAGGTTTTGTTGAGCAAAAATTGTTAATCACTCCAAAATATGGTAAAAGTCAGTTCTCCAAAGACTGCTACATCTAAATCAAGAACCGCAACTTCAAGAAGCTTTAACTCCAGTTCTTAAACAGGATTCAGAGTTTCACCATGAATGCCTGTGCTAAACTCACAGAAGGTGTGCATGGGCATCCAAGAGCAGAACTCAGTCCAAGAAGGTTTAGAGAACTCGTTACTTGTTCTTGTGCAAACTGCTGGGCATTCAGAGGTGTGTGTTCATTACACTTCATATTTCAGTAAAACTGATTATGAAGTTCTGGAATAAAGTTTGTACATTAAAAGGGTGGGATATTTTTACATTGTTTTTGTGAAGATACTGTTTCATCTCAGTTGTTTTCCTACTTTCTCTCTAGATGACGCATACTTACTACAGGGGCTTAATATTGAGGAACTTTATCCAGAGACGTCTAGTTTCATTACATATGATGGGTCAATGACAATTCCACCCTGCTATGAAACAGCAAGCTGGATAATAATGAACAAACCTGTCTACATAACAAGGATGCAGGTAAAAATAATAAAAAAATTACTCAATCTAGTATCTGTATGAGAATATTTTAAACATACGTATTTGTAGCTTTACATACAAAATTAGAGTCAACCTTTTGCTGCAGGGATCTCTGCCTGTAATTTATACAATTTGCCAAAGCATTTAAGATATTTGCTAAATTAAAAATATTAACTATTTAGAGCTCCCTAAGTATCTATACACATGCATACATACTTCGAGGTGGGCCCTGCTTCTAGTGAGGCTTTGCACCAAGTGGTTTCCAGTGGTCTCTTCCAACCTAAATTATTCTATGATTCTGTGAATAGATATATGGGGATTCTAAAACAAGTGTAGCGGTGTTGTACAAAAATAGCCGAGATTATTAAGTGTAACACAGGCCATTCTTAGGTCAGAAAGAAACAGACAAATTGTGAGCAACACTTGTGGCCATTTAAATACATATTGATAGCGCATTAGTGGGACAGAGATCCAATATACTGGGCCTTCTTGAAAATAGATCTGCAAGTGCTTTCTGATATAGAATAAGATGACAGGATAGACATTACAAATATCTTCAGAAAAATCAGATTGGCAAACTGAAGCCCCTATTAGAAAGTAGTATGATAAATTATGCAAAAGAAAACACAATTAATTTAATAGTAAAATTATGCTGTTGAGGAAACACACCAGTGGAAAAATCGTAATGACTACATTGCTGTATGACTCGCTTAGAATCTAAGGCCTAATATCAGAAAACAACAAATTTAACACCGATCACAGCCTCCTCCAGAGCTTCCGTCAGTGAGTTGCCTGCGGAGCTGCGAGCTGAGCTAAAACCTATTCTCTTGTGTACTAGAATCCCAAAGGAATACTTGAACCACCTGTGTGGTTCAATGCCTGTCCCAAGCATCTTTTTTACATAATCTGGCCTGAGAAATGAAATGAGGAAAGATAAAACAACCCTAAATATTACTTTGGGATTTAAAATCATATTAACATTGTAAATAAGATGACTTTTAAAAGCCTGAGAGATGTTTTATCTTTGTGATATTCCTTCTGTCCAATTTTATCTCAATGCAGCCAAAGCACTTTGTTTCTTTCCTAAATGGGTAATTTGGGAGAATGACAGAGCTGAGCCCAGGCAGACACGCTCTACGTTCTGAACTTTTCAAGCAGGGGACCCAAACATTTTCCTACAAGCAATATTTTTGGTTACAATATTAACATACAAAACAAAGATTAGAATATTCCTTCCATCTATCCTAGTACTGATGGGTTATAATTTCATGATACTTACTCCTTGTTATGCTTTACGGGTTAGGTACATCCTCCGTTATTAGTGCTGCAAATTGATTTCATGGAATACTTACTAATTACATTGTGTAATCAGACTGATAAAGTAAAGCACGGCTCAAGTTTTCCCCAAAGCTGTTAAAGATTTTTAGTATGTAAAACCCAGCTACTGAATTTCCCCATTTAAACATTAAACCTCTTAAATTGTACTCTGATGTGGAAAATATTTTTTTCATTATTTTAAACCAAAATATTTTCAAGGTTTCCGATTTAAAAGTTGCAGGGTTCTTTTCCTCTCTCACCAGGTTCCTACACAAAGTTTGAAAGGTTTTGGTTAACTTGAACCAACTGACATGCTTTTAGCACAGCTGCATAGCCGTTACCAGAACCATTGCTATCTGCTTGTAGTTTGCATCCAGCCACTGCTGGGCACGCTGAAAATCCTGGATGAAACAGTAATTTTCTGATGATCTGTAAAAACACCTCAAAAGTAGACAAGAGTCTACCACAAGAAAACTTTAGATGCAGCACAGACAGTATCAAGACAGACCTGGCAATGGAGAGAGGATTTCACTCTTTAACATCATTAGTTTCATGACTTCAGCAGCATGACTGACGGTTATCCTTTCCATCCTGACTGGCCATACCTGGTTCTTGAGTATGATCATCCAAAACTGTGTCTTCTCAACTGGAAGCTACACTAATAGCTACAAAACTTAAGAAAGCAGCTCGTGTCATTCATCAGGTTCATTTCCTCTGCAGCAGTTGCTGCCATCCAGTACTCTGGATTCCATTTGTTTCCTGAGCAGCCAAGGACACCTCAACACCATTTCATTTACTCCACACAAAACTAGTTACTTTCTTTTAAAATAGGGCTCAGAAACAGAGGACCACGGAAGGAACGGTTTTACTTCGAGTTAACTCTTTCAACCCACCTCTGACTAAAAAAACTACTGAAATTTCTTTTCATGTATTAAGTAGTCTTTTTAGTACTTTTATTAAGTAACTTTCTTTTATTAAGTAGTCTGTTTAATAGTGTTGTATGGTGTTTGCTTACAGGAAAGACCAGACTAAAAACCCTTATTTTGTATTTTGCATAGATGCATTCTTTACGACTGCTAAGCCAGAATCAGCCATCACAGATATTTCTGAGCATGAGCGACAATTTCAGACCAGTCCAGCCTCTCAACAATCGATGTATCCGAACTAATATCAACTTTAGTTTACAGGGAAAAGATTGTCCAAACAATAGAGCACAGAAACTACAGTATAGAGGTACGTTCTACCTCCAGAATAATCCTTTCTATGCTTATACTGAGCTCTTTTCTTTGAGAAATCCAAGTGCGTAATAAAGCATACAGATAAAACCAGATGAAACTCCAGATTTGGGGGAACTAACAGGACAAGTGAAACACTGCATATTGGAAATGGATGAGAAAGCCTGACCAGAAACATGCAGGAAAAGCGTGACAAATAACCCACCAGTCTGGGACATCTAATACATTTATTTTTTTTAGAGCAGATAGGACAGGCCTTCAAGTTTTCTAGCCTTGTTTTAAAGTCTTCTCACCTTACAAAGTGCATTTTGCTCTTTTTTTATGCACTTTGGAAAGAAAAAGGGGGATGAGCCAGTCTTGATGACAGCTGATCTCAAACAAAAGAATAAATTTCACTTGGAGGTGCACCACCGTAACAAACACTCAAATTGGAAAATTCTGTATTACACAGTGGATATTAAACAAATGAACCAACCCCGTCTCCTGCTGGTAGAGTCTTACTCTGCCAAAGCTAGGGCCATGCAACTGAGCTGTAATGTGTCTTTATGCACCTTCTACCTATGCACACATGGTTATATTGCCTGCAATAATAGCATAAAAGTGCCTTCTTACCTGTAATATTACGGTTATGAAGGAGTACTATTGAAGGGTAGAAAAGAAAGCACGTTTTCAGGAACCGAAAGCTGATGACTGAGTTACAATACTTCAAAGAAACAGTCATTCCAATTTAACGCTTTTCCAGAAAGAGGAGGAAACTGAGCCTCCTGGCTTTTTTCAAGACAGTTTGAGTGCCTAATGCAGTGTTAAATCCAGGCAGTTTCATATTTGGAGTTTATTAAAGCATAATTGTTTTTGTTTTGTTTCTCTTTCCTTTCAGTAAATGAATGGCTCCTCAAGTAAGTAAGACAGAGCAGGCAGAACCCATAACCTCAGTGGAATGCTACTACTGTGAATTGACATAATCTAGAATGCACCCAACCTCTCTCTCTTTGGGTTCGCCGCAGCACGTGCAAACGTGTTGTAGGAAAAGAGCTGCCATGTTGGAAACTCAACTAAAAATTCATTCATACGATCGGTGGTAATAAAAAAAAAAGTAAAAAGACAGTATTACAGTAAATGTGATTACAATTTTGATACGGTTTTCCTGAACTAATTTAGCTTCACGGAGAAAGACTCTTCAGCCTTTGTACATATGAAATTCTTCCTCTTTCCCCCCCCCCCTCAAATTTAAA
>VXBO01004616.1:164540-191226 GCA_013400135.1 Rhinoptilus africanus
TCTTCCCCCTCCCCCCCCCCCCCAAAAATAAAAAAAAAAAAAAAAAAAAAAAAGAAAAAAGGTGGCTCGGTACAGCATCAAAGTGGAGTTGTGTTCTGTGTGCCAAGTAATCCTTGGAAAGCTCTCATTATTTCACTATCATTAATGGATACTGACAGGACAGAACAAGAAGACTGTAGAGGAAACTTATTTCTAGGTTATGATCTTTCTGTTCATTTAATTAAAAAAGGGACAGACTTTGAGAGATAAGTATTGTAAATATATCACTGCAGAATATAAAGGAAATTGAAATATTTCCCTCTTTGTCACATATCTGTAGTAGGATTTGCCAAAATCAGAATTGATCCATTTTCTGTTTCTTGTTTTACAACAGGTCATACGTTGTGTTGGTTACTATTAACAACTCAATAAATGTGTTTAACAAATTAATTTAGCAAACTTGCTTTATTTTTTCCTTTCTGAAATAATAAGCCTCTACTACTTGTGGCTGCATTATTTGATTATTTGTGGTTTTCTTTTTCTTTTTTTTTTTTTTACTTCATTTCTTTGTTTGCAGCCAATTTAAGTGAGTTAATGGCAATTGGGAATGCACTTAAAACTAGTACAACTAACTCCACTTTTTGGTCCATCATTAATAGGAGCTGGGCTCAGAAGCACACAGCAGTTGAAACAACAACAAAATTGCCATTTTCTCTGCTGAATCCATTATTGGGACAAACAAATTCAAATCCTGTAAACTGGCAGTGGAAAGGGATATCTCTTCTTTACAGATAAAGCAGGAGCTGACCAAGTAAAAGCGAATGCCTTTTTTCTTGTTTATAATGGTCATTCACTGTGTTTGGTTACTGTCAAGAACTCAATAAATGTGTTTAACAAGTTCACGTAGCACTTGTTTGACCTTCTTGCACATTATGGGGGGTTTTTTTGAATTTATTTTTTCTTTAAATCTGGAGAAGAGACAGACCTCATTCTACTCCATTCCCAACACTCACATTAGAACACGTTGAAGTTTACAAAAAATAAAAGGAAGCTAAAAAGTACCATGCCTGATCAATGAATTATTTATACCAAATGGAAGAGTAGGCACTACAAGAAGCATGAGGGAACTGAACCACTATAAAGAAGTTGCAGATGTTACAGGCCAACTAGCTTTAACATAACAAATGCATTATTTCATCTTTGGCTGAAAAGAACAGTGCAGATAGCATCAGATAGGAAACTCTTGTTTGTTTTGAAACTATTGTTCCCAAAGACACTGTTCAGCATTTTAAAAAAATAATACATATCTGTGTTGCAGACAGTTCTTTGTAATCATTGCAACTTCTGTGTAACTTCATTTGTGACATGAAAAGCAAAGTTATTAGGAATTGAAAACATGCATGGGCTGGCTTTCAGGGGGCTCTTAAAGCAGGTACATGGATGTCGATGGAAACCTGTAAGGAACCCAAAGATGTCAACAATTCAGTTCCTCAGTGAAAGGCGCAAAGAAATCACTAGTGAAAGGGGAGAGGTTGGCCTAGATGGGGTGTGATACAGTGCTGCTGTATTTGTAGGAGAGGTTTGGGCTGGTGACGCTGGCCCAGGATGCTGTTAGCACATACATAGTGCTTGATCCTTGAGTTATTTCATTTTGAGCATTTCAACTTACTTCTCTACCAACCAGCTTGTTGGTTGAAAACCAGAAGTTTTCAAGAAAGGTAAGAAAGTAATCAAGATTCTTCTAAAACCAGATTTTGCTGTAAAAAGAGGTAAGGTCAAGGGACCTGTATGAGACATCAAGTTCTTGGAAATTAAGTGGCAAGATGGTCGTCGGCACATCCCAATGGCTGTGGTTAACAAAATAACATCTATGTCCCAACCTACTAACAAAAAGGAAACACAAGCCTTCTTAGGCATTGTGGGATTCTGGAGAACGCATATTCCAGGTTACAGTCAGATTGTGAAACCTCTATATGAAGGGACTCGAAAGAAAAATAATTTTATGTGAGGTCCTGAGCAACAACAGGCCTTTGAGCAAATTAAGCAAGAGATTGTGCATGCAGTAGCCCTTGGACCAGTCTGAACAGGACAGGACATTAAACACATGCTGTACACCGCAGCCGGGGACAATGGCACTACCTGGAGCCTCTGGCAGAAAGCACCAGGGGAGACTCGAAGTCGACCCCTAGGATTCTAGAGTTGAGGCTATAAAGGCTCTGAGGCCAACTATGTCCCAACTGAGAAGGAAATCTTGGCAGCGTATGAAGGAGTCAGAGCTGCTTCAGAGGTAATTGGTACGGAAGCACAGCTCCTCCTGGTGCCCCGATTACCAGTCCTAGACTGGATGTTCAAGGGAAAGCTCCTTCTACTCATCATGCCACCGATGCTACCTGGAGTAAGTGGGTTGCCTTAATCACTCAGCGAGCTCAAATAGAAAACTCAAATCATCCAGGAATCGTAAAAGTGATCACACACTGGCCCAAAGGCAAAGACTTCACAGTGCCAACTGAGGAGGTGGTAACTTGTGCTGAGGAAGCCCCACCATATAAGGAACTCTCAGATAATGAGAAACAGTATGCCCTGTTCACTGATGGATCTTGTCATATTGTAGGAAAACACTGAAAATGGAAAACTGCTGTATGGAGTCCTACACAACAGGTCACAGAAGCTACTGAAGGACAAGGTGAATCGAGTCATTTGCAGAGGTAAAAGCCATCCAGCTGGCCCTAGATATTGCTGAACGAGAAAAGCGGCCAACACTCTACCTCTATACTGACTCAGGGATGGTGTGGGGAGGCCTGGCAAATTGGCTATATCACACTCCCTCAAACCTGCCAGGGTAAGTGCTACATGCTTACAATAGTGGAAGGAAGCACTGAATAGTTGGAAACCTATGCCATACCCCATCCTACTGCCTGGAATACCATCCTGGGCCTTGAAAAGCAAGTCTTGTGGTGACACGGTACTCCAGAAGGAATCGAGTCAGACAACAGGAGTCATTTCAAAAACAGTCCTATAAGTAATTGGGCAAAAGAACGTGATATTGAGTGGGTATATTATATCCCCTATCACGCGCCAGCTTCTGGCAAAATTGGACAATACAATGGATTGTTAAAAACTACCCTGAAAGCAATAGGTCCTTTAAAAATTGGGACAAGCATTTAGCACAAGCTACCTGGTTAGTTAGCACCAGGGGATCCATCAATCGAGCTAGTCCACCTCAATCAGACCTTTTACATACAGCGGAAGGGAATTAAGTCCCTGTGGTGCATGAAAGGAATACACTAGCGAAAAACGTTTGGGCTTTTCCTGCCTCAGGCAAAGGCAAACCCATTCATGGGACTGTTTGCTCAAGGACCTGGATGTACTTGGTGGGTGATGCTGGAGAATGGAGAAACTCAATGTATGCCCCAAGGAAATTTGACCCTGGGTGAAAATACTTAATTCTGAGTTGTATGATTTTAATTGTTATAGGATACTAACAGTGTTCTATAAGTGTTTTTCAGGATAACACAGTGGTGATGAAACCTGAACCAGCTTCATCAAGTGAGGTCCAGCACAACTCTGAGATGGACATGATACCCATGGGTATAAACCACAATGAATTTCATTCATCCCTGAGAACTTCATCCATCTTTCCTACCCCAAGATCCTGCTATGAGAGCTGAAACTCTACAGTTATGAACTAAATGGACCTTAGTGGACTTTTGGAGATAAAATCATAACTGAGTAACCTGCATATATCTATTTATATATATATGGTGTAGGTATAGATTTTATAGATAAAGTATTAGTGATCTGAGCATGATGCAAATGGTATAGAATAAGGGGTGGAATATCCTGGTTTGAGGTAAAAGAGAACCAACTTTCTGTTCAGTAATTTTATTTCTTAGCTAGGCCTCTTCTAACTCTCTGAAGCGTACAGCATGTTGTGTCTGAAACAGTTTGTTCAGAGTGATAAGACAGTTTGTGCCAAGGAATGATATGCAGCAAGGCTCTTGGCTTACACTCCATTGCTAGAACAACCAAGGTCAGATAATTTTGTTATTTGCCCCGTTAGAGGGTCAGAAGCAGAGAGGCACAGAGTGGTCCCGCCTGCAGGGAGGAGCGGACAGAAGAGGTGACCCAAAATTGACCAAGAGGGGTATTCCATCCCATCTGCCCCATGCTCAGTCCAAAAGCTGAGGGATCAAAGGGTCAACACTCTTCCTTCAATGGCTGACATGCGAGGAGGACCTTGTCTGTTCATCTGCCTTCAATCCCGATCCATATGTTCCTGACTCCAACTCTGGAACCTTGTTCCCACCCATCACTGAGTCCAGCCTGGGACTTCCCCAGTGGCTACCGGTAACATCATCCGGGAGCTTAATACGCTTTTGTATATACTGTATCTATTTAATTATTTTCCTTTTTATCTTATTAATATTTCATTAAAGTAGTTTAGTTTCTTCTAAACTTGTAAGTCTCTCTTTCTCTCTCCCTCTCCTCCCTGTGCATGAGAGGCTGGGGGGGAGCATCTGTTGCCAGCCATTGGCCGATTCGTCCAAAACAACAACACTGTGCAGGGATCCGAAAAATCCACAACAAGGCTACAGAAACGTCACACAGTGACTATTACACTGTAGATTAACATTGTCAACTTTTGCAACTGAAATAAAACAAAGTTTTTACCTTAGATTTACCTAGCTAATAAAAAATAAAAAGCAACATTTACTATTTTTGAGTTGCCACAGTGATCTATAACTTTTAAGCTTGTGATGGGATTGTTTCCACTCCTTTTTTGAGTGCTTTGGGTTTTTTGAAGCTTCTCCTAGGATTGTTAAAGTTGTAGAATAAAGTTACTGAGAGCACAAAGTTCACAATGCTTCAATCTATACTTTTGGGCAAATCTCTAGCAGTTGTGGATCCAGGTTTGTCAGTGACAGAAGGTAGGGAAGATAAGCCAGGCCTCCATTATAAAACTTTTAATAAGTAATAAAACCTATTTTCTATTTTACTGAAAGCTGATTGAAGGGATTTAAGAGGAGGAAGAGATACGATAGAAGGGACTAGTCCTAGGGAAGGAGTCATGCTGTGCTTTGGATTAGGTGAGACTGCAATATAGAAGCCCTGAAAATAGAGAAATGGAGCAATCATACTAGGACACCACAAATATATTTGTCAACATTTCCAACTCCATTTTGTGAACTAATGAAATCCATCTTGCCATGATTTGTTTAGGTTTTTGTTTTAATGATAGATTGCAGTAGAAATAGACCAAACCAAAACTTAGAATTAAATATGTATTTCTCACATTTCAGAAGTACTCAGATCTAGACATCTAGCTCCAGATTTTTCAGATCAGGCACATTTCTCTGTGTCAAGAAACACTGAGCATCCAAAGAAAGCCACACCTTATCACAAAGCCCTTAAGCAAAAAGATAAAATTTCAGTATCAAACAGCTGGCACAAAGACAATCTTCCAGTGTTCGAAGTCTACACAGCATGGCAACATGTGCACACAGTAATCCCTCCAACTTGAGTGCTTTCTGTCCACAATGCTCACCAGAAGTCTGGCTGCACACAGAGCTCAGTGCTTTGTAGTAAGTGTTGAATTTGTGGCCTCGATACCATCCCTGCTGACGTGATTCAGATTATGAGTGAGATTCTTTGCTTGTGATAAGGCTCAGTACAGGCATGAGGTACCTGGCAGGGAATATAAACCTGGCAGCGGTCCTCGAGGAACATCAACACCACAGGCAGGACCAGGTTGCCATGCCATGATGATAACAGACATTAACCACCTCATAGTGGGAGGAAATGCTCAGATTTTATCTTCTGCTACCACAGTTAAGAATGTGATATCAAACCAGGTACCAAACTTACCAAGCTAATTTGATGATAAAAAGCATGAGAGAATTCAAGTTTACAGTACTGTAAAAGCCTCAGTTTCAAGTAGTATTCAAAAAAGTGTAATACTTCGACAAATCTTATAAGCTCCATTTGTCCTTTAATCAAAAGGAAAAGCTACTTCCATACAAAAAATAAGAACTAAATAGAGTCTGTGGGTTGAAGATAGAAAGCAAAGACCTTCAGCATAATTGTACCTATAGACAGCACACATTTCTGTCCTTCCACTATTCCGGCCCTGAAAACTGAACCAGCAAGAAAACATCTCAATGATCTGCCTGTAAGCTTGGATATTTTATAATAAAACAAACTTCTGTGAATCAAAAAAATATCCTTTCTCACCATTTAAAACCTCTCACTTTTCTATAAAGTATATAGTCTGAGAGAAGAGGGGATGAGGGAAATGGTGCTGAAAAACCTGAGACCAAGGCACTGGCAGCCTCCAGCAGGGCTGGGAACGGTTACACGTGAAGGAGCGCAGGGCTGTGCTTCCCTACACTGATCCACAAACTCTAACTGCGACAAGCAACTCAATCAAAAAGGTAAGTTGGCCAGCAAAAATCAGAACTTAAAAATCACTGAAATCCATGTTTTTATGAGTAGCACTGCTTGCTCTGAGCATCCCTACGTTTTTCCACATCTTGACCTCAAAAAATGTCGACAATAATTGCTGCTCATATGGCATTAGTTTCTCAGGCACCTGAGACACTGGGGGCTTGGTGAAAATGGGCTGCCAGCACCCAACATCATTTTAAGTACTTTGCATGCAATGGTATTTCAATTGATAAGACTTTTCAAAGCATTTGTTATAGAATAAAGAAAAAAAAACCTTAGGATAATACTTCGGAATCCTTCCTGCTTCAGACAGACCCCGCCTTGATTCTCCTCATTTTGGTTTTTGGGGAGGGAGGGGGGGGTTCACAGCATGCTCCTTCCAATACTAGCGTTCCCTTTCAAAATTATAAGCAGATCCGAGCAACGCAATAAAGGCTTACCCCACAGAATCACAATACTGCCACAAAAATACAAGAGTTGGAAGTCTCTTGATATGAACTGTTGCTGGAATCAATATATTTCAGCTGCCACTAAAAGCTTTAAAATAAAAATATAAAAAGAGCTGCTACATCTATTAATTGATGAAGGTGAGTTGGAAAGCCGGATATGATTGGCCACATGAAAGGCCAAGACCAGAAAGCAAATAAAACCCCTCCAACATTTAAGGTATTCTTTACAATCTTTAATATTAAGGAGGAGCGGTGGTTTGTTTTCCTTTAATTTTATTTTTTTAAAGTAAGCAGGGTTAACAATACTGAAATTCCATCGTGATCTGAAAATAAAGCTGAAACTTTCCTAGGCTGCTGCTTTCAGGAGCTGAACCGTCCCCAAAAGTCAAGAACCGAAGGAAAAATTAACTGGTCAGTATATTCGATTGCAAATACCAGAAATGCATCAGAAAGGAAAATGTTTTGCATGTTCTGCTGTAAATCTCCACGCTTTAGTACTTGATACTACCCAAAAAATCCCAGGTGTTTAGTTCCTATACTCAAAACAGTATAAATTTTTCAGGGAGATCAGTCATAACTGCTCTATGTTTTGATTTTTTTTATTAGATTTTATTCCCTAGATGTAATGGCTGACAAAGCATAGAGAGTTTGCTGTAAGAAATGCTGATTTACTGGCTTACCACAGTTCTCAACAGCATACCGTAAAATTATTCAAGGAGCCTGTTTGCACAGTAAAGACCAAGAACCATTTATAATACGAAACGTAATGCAGGCAAACATTTTCTGTTTCCTAAAGTGTCAGGCTTCCAGTCTAATAACTAAAGATGTGTCAAACACATACTCAGAGCAGAAAATGAAAAACAGGATAATAATTCTTCTAAGGATGGGAAAATAACCCTTAGTATTTAAGTAGAGAAAAAAATCCTTAGAAGGCATATTAGAAAAATAGAAAAAAAACCCCACAGTTTATGAATTTAGGCAGATGCTCTCACCCTGTAGGGGAAGAAAGACCTCGAGTCACAAGTGAATCCAAGCAGAACAAAGTTACAGCTGCAAAAGACTATAGTCACCCCAGAACAAAGGTTAAGGAGATGGACTTCAGCCCTGGGTAGTTATTCTCAAAACAAGGAGACAGTCAACACCTAGCAAAGAGACCCCATTTTCGGAGACATTCAGGTGTTTGCATCCAGGGCATACGTTCAAATACAGAAATGTAATGGTTTCGCTTGACCAATGGAAACCAATGCTGAGTCACATTCAGAACGTCCTTCCCAACTCCTTGACTCCATTCTGGATGTGCACCCTGAATGCTGTATTGGGTGATTTTGTGAACCTATCTCTAGGGCTCTGCAAAGAAATCACAGTCTGCCAGAAATACCTCGTGCTCTGCTTCACCTACTGTCCTGCTGCACACCTATGCTTTAGTTGAGACTACTTGGAACTTAATATACACAGAGCTAATGTCCAAAGAGCAAAGCAGAACTCCCTCTTACATTACAATGATGGTAGGATTAGCTGAGGAAAAGAGAGCGCAATCAAACCACGAAGAACGATTTAATGATGAGCCACTGTAAATATGATTGTTGCATCCTGACTCACCTGCATCAGGGTTATGTCTTACAAGGGCAGTGCCAGCATTCAGAACCCACACTTTTTTAGATAGTTCAAGTTTTATTCCTCCTATTTTTGTTTCACCTTAGTAGTGTTTCTCTCTGGGGAGGCAGGAGGGAGAAGGGGAAAAGTAAAGATCGCCTGAGAAATTCAGCTCTGTATGCAAGTTTTGAGTCAAACAAAGATTTGTTTTGAGTCAAACAAAGACAAAGTTTAAACTGTTTTTTATTGTTTTGGCTAAGGGTCCTTTTGTTGCAGTCACACAGTATAAATTGAACAAAATCCTTTACACTGAAATCTGCTGGTATGCTAAACTATGAGATAGTGGAAAGAGAAGGAAAAGGAGAGGAAGTGGTGGAGCCAGGAACTGAATGAAAAGAATAACTGGCTAGGAAAAACAAACAAATAAATGAACAAAAGCAACAACAAAAAAAAACCCACTCACAACCTCAAACAACCCACACAGGAAATTTGTGATACCTGGTTGTCCAATGATTAGGTCCCTGGGAAGAGACAAAAATAACACTGGAAAAACTATCAAAAAATAAAAATGTTGGATTTTTCCTCCCCCAAAGTATAAGTAATGGAAAGGAACAAGCATGAAGTTCCACCAAAAGCACTAGTAAATTCAAGTTGATGAAAAGACCAAAAGTAAAAGAGCAAGGGGGTGATGTTTATTGTGTACATCTAAAAATACTTAAAATTTTTTAATTTTTTTTAAGGCAGTTGACTATTTGACAGGGAAAGATAACTCCTCTTTAACACTAGCACTTCAGACTTACAGCCTAAGAAACTCTTGGATAACTGCCAGATTTGACTTGCGAGATGAGTAAGTGATTGTAAACTACCCATGGTAAAGAGGTGGGAATATGTGAACATGATGAGGAAACGTCATATTAACATTCAAATACGTGATAAAAATCTTATGAAGGTATGTTAAGACAACATAAAAAGTCACAAGCATAAGAGCAGAAAACAGAATTCAGGCAAATCACAAGGGCAAAAGACTGATCTTTTCCCTCTGCCCTGAATTTTTCCCTTAATGATACAATCGTGCATCAGCAAGATGATTTCAGCTTTCTGACTTCTTTCAGGCATAATTTAAAATTTGACAGCGATACAAATAACACTGACATTTTCAGACATTCATGCCAAAGTTCTGCCATGCTGGAGGCTTCGTTCATTAAACATTTATTTGTATCTGTGGTCTATGAGTTGCAGAAAGATTTACAGAAATGGAACTCCACTGACAAACATTTCACCCAAGTGCTGTCTGCATTCCTTCACCACAGCCAGCCAGCTGAAATGCTCGTGCTAAAAACTACGTCACAAACTCTGCCATACCATAAGCAGCGACAAGAGGGTCTGTTCTCTGTGGCCTCTCCTTAAAGCACATGAACTAACGTAAATATCCCCTTTTGAGATGTTAAATCATCTAGCCCAAATTACAGGACAATAGGACACTGGCTCTGAAAAGTCTTGATGAATCCCAGTATAATTCAAAATACAAATGATGAAGCAGGTACAGTGTAATTCCAGCCTTCAAGTTTGGGAATTAGCTCTTCCCCCACTTCCTTACATGTCACTTGTCTTACATACAAATAGAGAGAACTTCTTCATAGGGGACATACTTTCCTCTAAGCACAAGAAATGCCAGAGGACATAGTTGTTACCCTAGGTGAGATTTCCGTAGAGACTCTAAATGATCTGAACTGAAACATTAATGCAGCTCTGCTTTTTGGTGGGTTGATACAGTCGGAAAAAAAAAATAAAAGAATTAAAAAGCAGGTGACATTCACCTAATCTTCTAACAACAACATTATTTCTACTGAAAATCTGCCATTCAGCTCTGTTTTCTCACCACACTGTGCCAGGGAGGCAATGTATGAAGCTTCAATGGCGCTTGGGGTACAGCTTCACTGGGGATGTACAGCCCTGGTGCTGGCTTTCAGCTCAGAGCCCACCTGCCTCCTTCCTCCCCCGTGTCACTCCTGCTCTGGCAGCTCAGCAATAAACCTGCAGTTTATTGGTGTGTCTCAGATTCTTCTATTCCCATGAACTTTCCATGCACAGCAAGATAATTATTCCCAGGGCAGGGATGTATTTTCCCACCAATCATTTAGAGCCCTGTTTTCTCATCCTCTGTTTAAAGAGTGATTCGCCCTATCTTTTAAAAATAAAAATTCCAAACTAGCTAAAAGAGGTTGGTTCATAAAGCAGTTACAGCACTGTCTAGATTTCCACTGCACATGCCAACAGTGGCTACCTGCAAGCTAAGGGCAAATTGCAAGCGCAATCTCTGAGTGAGGATTCATATCATTATATGGCAAGCTACCAGCCGACTCCTGTGACTGGCACTCCGGATTGTTATGCTTTTGTATGAGTTACATTTCACAGGAGGCTCATCTGCACACACCAGTGCCCGAGGCTGCAAGCCTGAAAGCAAGCAAGTCTCCAGCAGCCTGACTTCACGGCCCAGCAGAAACACATCAAAAAGCTGATCTATGGGTATGCCGTTGTGATTCACCACATTGCTACACTACAAATCAAGCAAAACAACAGACATCTCACCGACCACTATTATGAGGGCACAGCGCTAGGAATACATGGCGTGCCTTCTGCTTCCCTGCCTTGATACATGCACGCTAATTTTTAATCACACAAATTTCGGTATCAGCTAGATCAGAGAGCAAAATACATAAACTAGTTACTACTTGCGTGTCCTACTGCCCACACGCAAATAGGTGTTGGGGACAAGCAAAGTAGGCATGAGGAGTAAGCAAATTAGTTTGGCATTCCTTACCTCCATCATAGCCTTTATATACACGTATGAGTTTTGGTTTCCAGCACAGAAGTGTTTCTGCAAAGCTACAGTCCACATATGCTACCATGATACACTTTTTCATGCAGCAGGAGTGCACGCAACCGGGTAAACAAGAGACACGGGAAATCTGGAGCCTAGTTCAAGCTTAGAGAAATCGTACTCAGGAATAACAAAACTGTTTGTGTTCTATTTACATCGACTTGATGCTCCACTGATTTGGAAAGGATGGTGATCTTCCTACCCACATAAAATGGATGAGAAAGGAAACTGCAGTCTTAAAGGCGGGAATGAGGTTAGATTTTTTAGGCTATAACAGCTAGCTAGCTTTTTTATTACATTTGTTCACATGGCTACTGTGAATTGTTTTCTTCATGTTTTATTACCTCTTCAATTTTAATATCTCTAGAATAACAGTATCAAGTTCTTTTTCCTCATTTTTATTTATTTGCAGTTTTATAATAAATTTTCTCAAGCTAATGAGAAAGTTGCTTGTTTGGGGCATTTCAAGGGAGAACGTGTCCTATGAAAATGATGTTAATGTTCCTTACATAAAGGATTCCTCAATGTTAGACTGTACAGGAAGAAGGTGACGTATTTGATATCAGCTTCATGCTTCCCAATGCCAAAAAACATTGAAAGAGACAAACACAAAAAGCATCTTCCCCAAACTTTACAGCCTTAAAATATACTTTCTTTTAATAGAATTTACCCTTATTTGATTTACAAAACAGAGCACAGGAATAATGTTTCTGCAAGCAGCTCCATAAATATTGTGAAATGACTAACAAGAGGCACATGGCAATGGAATCTAGTTGCTTTTATAGTCTAGGATTTGTCACTGTGAATGAGAAGGTATTGTGAAAGGGTAGTAAAGTTTGGTGAGTGATTGTGACAGGCTGGAGCTCAGCAAGGTAAGCAAGCCCTTTGCATTTCAGGAGGGGGCATCTTATCATGATGGGGGCAAAGAAAGGGGAAAAAAATAATCAGACAACATTGATTCAAGATTTTTCTCTTAAGG
Source organism: Rhinoptilus africanus (assembly GCA_013400135.1). Lineage (NCBI taxonomy): Eukaryota > Metazoa > Chordata > Aves > Charadriiformes > Glareolidae > Rhinoptilus > Rhinoptilus africanus. The sequence goes on from VXBO01004616.1 coordinate 176,866, forward strand.
GAAGTTTTCATGTTAACAGTCATTTCAATGCTAATGTCAACTTTTTTTGGAAGAACTAGTACCCTGTAACATTCATTAGGGATGTCATAATTATCCCACAACATATGGTGTCTCAAATCCAATTACTTTTCTATTCAAACCATGACCTTGAATAGGCTTTTAAAAGAAGAACAGAAACAAAGCTCCTTTTGCTTATTTTATGGCTTAGTGGCATACTACTGAAATTCAGAATTATGTCAAACTGGCTTTTTGTTTATTTTTCTGGTTTGTTTCCAAGTTTTAAAAAAGTTCTGGAAGCTTATTTTTAAAAAAAGTAGTGGTGGCAACATCTATTTCCTAAGTCTATTCGCACATTAGACGCGGCATGCACATAGAAAAGGGCATTTTGAAACACATTAACCAGCCATAGGCTGGATTTGGTTTAAAGTATCTCTGTTCAGAAGGTTAATATTGAATTTCTCTGTATCCTACATAGCCTGAAACTCAAATTTCTCTTTACGTTGTGATGACCTCATAACCCAGATGTGCAAGAGGCTCACACTGACCCGGTGGTCCTCACTGCAGCTGCCTGCTTTGTGTCACTTCTGAACATAAGTCTTTCCAGCCCAATCAATGCAAAGAACAGCAGAAAAAGAGTCTCTTTCTAGGGCTCTTATTTAGGCCCTACAACTGGCTAATTCAGGAAACAAAAGAAACCCTTTCCTCTGTATTCTACCTTTTGAAAGCACCAACATGACAAGCATTATCTGGCAATACTTCAATAGAGATTTTCTTCCGTGAATAGCTTCCCCCATACAATTTTCACAGAAGCTCCAAGGGTATTTTGGTTATGTGAAGATCTAAAACTCTGACCCATTCTACGTCAAACATGTTATGTCTCCACAAAATAAGTTCTTTATGCCTATAAAAGATATCTTATTGGAACTTCTCCGCTTGCCACAAGAACAGGGGTATCACCGTGCTGCTGTACAAATATATATAGAAATAATACTGGTTAAAGAAAGCTTACAATTACTTGCCATCTTTTTGAAAGTTCTTAAAGCAGACTATATTGTAACAATACAAACACCCATGCCTTTAATGGTACAATTAGATCTGGAGCAATTAGTGTAGATAGTTACCGTAGCTCTTCACTGAGCTTTGCTTAAATATCATAAATCATTCTTGCATTTTAGTGCATTAAAATATGTAATTATCTTTAGCATGTGTCCATTTATTATGCAGTCACTAGAAATCAAGCTCATTTTGAATACATTTTCTAATTGATATTTAGAAAACACTGACAGACAAAAGCGTTGGAGTTATATGAAACAGAAACACACTAACAGAAACTTCTCCTACCCTTTTTAATGGGGAGAAGAACATTAATTCAAGACCTTCACTCATGAAAATGCTGCTAATTTTCCTCTTAACTTTGAAGTAACCTACAAGCTATGGAAGGATCAAGTATGATTAATATTTTTGAAATGGAAGTATTGATGAAAGAAAAATCCAGGAAAAGAAAAAAAGAAGCCAGAGGTTTTGCATATAGCATGCAAAAAAATGAACTGAAAGGACTGACTTGTCTCGATAGCCATCAGTATTATTCATGGGAAGAGACCTCAGCAAGAAAAGACATCTTTTAAAATATACCACATTTGTAATGTTATTTATAACGTGAACTGAGCAGAATGAGAAGCTGACAAGCACTGCAACAGGAAATATGGTCATTCAGAGAAGAAGTAATCAGCTTTTTGGGACTTCCCTGCAGCCTAGGACTTGCGAGATGTTTGTTCCACCAGAGGCTGTACTTGCAATCTGTGACAAATCACTGCCCCCTCTTATGTCTCTGTTCACACCTAAAAAAATGCAATAAAACCTTACCACAATAGGGAGGGGTTGATATAAGAACAACCACATAAACAATTCAGATACTGCAGTACTGGAAACCCTTATAAAGTTTTGGATATATTCACAGCACAGACACAGCCAGAACAGTGCAATACTTCCCATCACTTTTTTTTTTAATGAAACCTCCAGGGATACAGAGAGAGAAACCTAATTCCCATCCAAAGCCGTGAAAAATTCTTAGATCTGCCTGATCAGCAAGAATTGGGCTGTCAGACTACAGTCAGCAATGTTTAGATAACTATATTTAGCATTTAGATAATTATGTTAATTTTCCAGATGCCTTGAAAATGACATACCACCCTTTGTAGATGAGGCAACCAAGGTAGACTTCAGTAGCTAGTACAGGGCTCCTAAAAAAAAGTAATTCCACCTGGATGGCAAGTTCTGTGCCCAGACTGCACTTTCAAATATTTGTTTTCCAATTCCAGTCCATTTCACTGCTTGTGTGTTTTTTCTCTGCATCTTCTCACTCCCCATAGTGAGTATGAAGATAAGCACACTGAAAAGCTTGCTGAGCAAGATCAGATAGTGTTAAAAAAAAAATCAAAGCATACCAAAGTCTGTTTCATCAAAGCTCAGAACAGGCTTTCATAAAATCCACAAACAGCAAGATAAACTAAATATTATGAGAAAAGGAAAATGTTACTTTAAAAGCAGAAATGTAAGGTTAAGGGTAAAAATAGAGGATATTAAAATGAAACAAATGGAAAATAAAACCAGTGGTAGCTATTCTTGTGTCATGTTGCTCAGAATAACTCAAGTAAGCTGGTAACAAATGCATCTGCTAATATTGAACATTGGCCTTTCAGGATGCTGCTTAATACTGGCAAAATACAGGGAGGACGGAAGAACTAACAATGTCTGACAGTGAATAGGAAAAGTACACAAATCCAGTGCTTAAAGAGAAGACCAGCATAAGTGATATGATTCAGCTTAACTAGCAATACTTTTAAGAAATGTTAATGCCTATACAATTTTTAGAGGTCGGGGATGCTTTCCTGAGGGGAACTGGAATACAAAAACACATACACAAGAATGTCCTGTTTTGTGAAAGAAATCTCTTCTTCAAACCTCTGCATCATCTTTCACTGTGCTGAAGAGCCGTTGCCATGAGACAAATGTTGCCAATTTTTTTTTTCATGTATTTGAAGGCCCAAGTTCAGCAATGATCGATTTTTGACGGTGACTTTAGAGACAACACAATATGCAAGTGCAATGTCATACAAATTACAGCACAACATTTACTGAAGAATGAATATTATGAAGTACCGTCCTCATTAAAATGCGTCACTGTGAACAATTGCTTAGTTACCACTCCACAGCACACGCATGATGCAATTCTAAAACTTAACTATCCTTCTGTATCTAGAAACACCCTCCCAAATCTCCAAGCATTATTTTTATTTTCTTCATTATTAACTGCATCCTTTACCTAGACAAGACCAAGAAGGCCTTCTCTCATGAACTGTCATAATTGCTTTTGTTTTTATCTTCTGTCAGCAGCTGCACAATGACTATTGCAGTTCAAGGCTGAAATTCACGTACTAGCATTTTGCTTCCCCTTGTTCCCCCAGCAGTAGATGAAGTACTCCTTTCTCCCAGATGTGTTTCAGTACTCCAGAAGTATTTGCATTTGATTACATTGGGAAAAATCCTCTAATTGGTAAACCATTTTGTGCTTCTTAAGAACGGAAGGTGATACAGAAATGCAAGACGTAGAGGCTATGAGAGAACACTCCCAGCCCACTTGGACACGGTGATGGGAAAAACCGGCACTAAGATGCCAGACACTGCACACAAATGCATGAGGAACAAGCTAAAATTACTGCATTGTCACATACACCACTGTCACTCTTGTTAATAAACAAAAAATAACCTAGAACCTTATCACTGGTACTGACACAGTCTGTATCACTGAAACCTTACCAGCTGATACCCGGGGCATTGCCCTGCCCCATCCCTCCCCTCACATCCCCCAGTACATTCACAGGCCTGGAAAAGGACACAGAAGCATTGTACTCATCTTCTCTACTTATATCAAACACAAGGAATACAACTCAACCAGACCTTCATTCAAATTCATTCGACATTAGAGAATAGAGACAAAGCCAACACACTGCTTGTATTTATTTTTAAAGTATCATGGATGAATAGACTAATGAAGGAGCTTTCTGAGTCTAGGAGGAAAACATAAGAACCGTGTCAAGCTAGGACTGCCCGGTGTTCACAGCTACAGACAAGAATGTTTCAAACTTGATGTTGCTTTCTTCCCTCATTTTCATAAGATATCTGCAGTCTCACCCCTGTAAGACAGTCAAAATCCCGGGCCTGGCATTTCCTTTAGAAGAGGCCAAAAAGCAAAGACATGGTAACCTAAACATTATCCCTCATAGAGCACTCTCCTGATGCTACCAAAAGGGTACAGCAGCAATCCTGATGTAACCACAGAGTCTCATGAATCCCAATTCTAAAACTGCTGAAAGAAGCATTGTTACCTGCATAGAGTTGAAATCTGATGAATCAGCATTATATATATCCTCAACTCCGTATTGCCTGGACACAAAGCAGAATTTCTTCCATTTTCTGAAACTTTGCCATGCAGAGCAGATGAGCAGAAGTTCAAGTCCTAAAGGCAGAAACCAAAAATGAATAGAGATCAGACAGAATCACAGTCTCAGTTGAAGTAACATCACCCACACTTGAGAAGAACCTTTTTTATCCACCTTCATAGAGTCAGCCAAAAGTTGTTGACAGAAACTCTCCTGGACAACAAACCCCAGGCACCTACAAACTTGGCAGCATCTGTGTGAAGACTTGGAGACGTTCCCATATAAACCCACACTATGCCGATACTATAGTACATAAACCCAACAACAGTTCAATTTTTAAAACAAACAGAGTCAGATCAGTGTTGTGCCCTCACTTAAAATCCCTTGAGCCAACATATCTGAAGATCAGCCAGGCACTGTAGGCAGTTACATTTATTCATTTCTTTAATAGCAAATTTTCTTATCCTTGTATATTCCAGTTTTTTCCATCAAACTAAAGTTCCTTTCCACGATTCTGCATACCATTCTAAAGTACAAAATAAACATGTTTGTAAAAAGCTCCTTAAATTACTACCTTATGCTTTACAGTATTATGGAAGTTAAAATTGACTACGGCTTTCCCTTAAACCTGGGAGACACTGTTGTATCCACCTGTGTGCTCACTTGCTAAGGAACAAGTGTTAATAAAAAGATACCAAATTCTTCTCTCCCCTACTGCTCAAAACATTGTAACTTTTATTTATATGTATTTTTATACGCACACAAAGAGTGCCATACACGTGGCAGTCACTGATTATTCTATAATGGCTGTGGGCATTCATATAAAACAACTCTGGCATACAGATGCTACTCTTTGTCTCATGTTTTAAGAGCCCTGAGGATTTTCATTTTTTAGGTTGATGCCATAATTTCTCATGTTGTCAGTTCCAAACATGTGTATTGACAAGACTGTCAAGAAGTTGCCTTTTGTGCATTTATTTTCTCTCCCTCAGTTAATTCAAAGCTTTTCAAATTGTGAGAAAGATGATTTATCCTTTAAGGTGTAAATAAATTCAATGGAGACAATGCATTTAAATTTATTTCTGTTACAGTACAATTAGCTGTTTCCTTCCAATGAAGCTTTATTTTTATATGACCCATTGGCGTTCAACTAATATCCAGCCTTTTGGTCCAGGTCTTAGGAAGATGAGAACTCAATGGATGATTTTATTAGATAACTTTCTATGCAGTTCCATGCTATAGCAAAATTCTGTATTACAGTGTCTTGGCACTCTTACTTTACTACTCTCCCTCACAGATATCACCCTAATGAAAAGTGTTATGGGTCAAATTTCTAGAGAAAAATATTCATTCCTCCTTCCTTTCAGCAGTCAATAAACAGAAATTTATGTGATATTTCCCCAAAACAATTCTTTAGACTAAGAATAACTGCAAGGTGTAACCAGAGTCTAAATATGAGATTTAAGAGCTGGAAAACACATGTCAGTAGGATGCTCAGGTAGCAGAAGGAGATGCTAGAGTAAGATGGTCAGTTGGGAGGGAGGCAGGCTAGTCCACAAAAACAACAGCAATAGTTTGATAACAAAATACCTTTTTAGTTGAGAACGAACTGGTCATGACAACCACAAAACACTCATCATTTGTTAATAGTCTTAACATCAAATTGATTATTTAGCAATATTTAAAATCTCACTTGGGATGAGCCTTTTCATGTAATCAAGTCTTCTCATTTGCCTTTCATTTATTTACAAATGAGTGGAGTCGAGTTTGTTCAGACATGAAAGCAATTTCCATGGACTAGGCTTTTCTCAGCCTGAGAACAAACCTACTAAAAGAAACGCGCCTTGAAATTTGATTTTTCTTTTCAGTGACCAAATGAAAAAGTGCCAGCTCTAGAGAACATTTACCACTTACTGGTGACTTCAGTAGTCACTATTGTTCTCTGTTAAAAAGCAAAATGAGTGTTACTGTGGATCATTTCTGACCGTTTAACGAGCAGCCACTGCAGCCTTGTATACATACACAAGGCAGATTCTACCACAGACAGCTGATGATATTTATGAAGAAATTTCCAATCCATCATACCCCCCATGGTGAAAATGGTTTGTTTGGTTTTTTTCTTTTTAGAAGAAATGACAGTGGACACCTTCTTCCAAGTTCCTTTAGATTAAACATATTAAATTCAATGGGAATGATTCCATTCACACACTGCCCCAGCTCAACACTGAAATATCGCCCCTGGAACACCCCTAAAGGCCTTATTTTTCAACTTGGAAAATGTGTTTCACATTAGCATTACCTGAAAAACAACTTCAGGTTGATTACATTACTATTAATAACCTAGACAGCTTAAGATAAAGGATATACAAGCCCTAAAATGGCTAGAGCTCCCCAAATTATAGCAAGCATGCATTTTAATCAAAAGATGTTGAACGCCTTGTTTAAAGCCAAAAAATTTTTCCTCAAGCAACAACAACAAAACATCCTAAAGGCCTCCATCTCGTGACAGCTGTGACATACATAGGAGCATGCTGTGGATTGCATTAAGGTAAAGCAGCAGCAGTTGATCCCCTTACCGAAGGGAACAGGGCCCGGTCTGGACAGTTTGCTAGGATCAACATCTGCCTGAATCTCTTCTTTTTGATTAAAAATCCCTGTAGTCTAAGCTAACCCCAATGTGTCTTTAAAAAGTAAGTTAAAAGGTTCCTTTAAAGTTACAGCTGTTGTCTAAAAATCTCCTTTCTTGATGACATTACGCATATCTATGAGAAGGATTTCCATGCTCTCAGTGTAGAGGAAAGAACTGATGTTCCAATTAAGGCTTTTAAATCTTATGTCTCCAGAAAAGTTCAAATCTCTGTCACTAATATCTTTCTCTTTACATACTCTGAAAGCATGATCAGTCTGACCTTCAATCTTCTTTGCTTTCTGCACTTATCTCCTTTTTCTCCTTGTGATTCTGTATATATTCCCTTTCAGAATAGTTCATGTCCTCAATTTCCCCCACAGATTTGATGCCCATAACCTTTTACTGTTAACATTTGAGCCCCATGGGATGCAACCTTGATTCCCTGGGAAAAAACCCAAAAAAACGGGAGGATCAAAAATAACATTCCTCAATTTGTTTCAAGGTAAACATTTACTGGGTTTTCTTTGTTTTTAAAGAGTGGATCACAGAATTTTTCTGAGAAGCAGAGTTTATCAATTAATTTCATATTACTGAGCCACAATCACTCTTTCATTATAGGAACAAATACAACCACCACAAAGGTATAAAAGGCACTTAGAGAACAGGGAAGAGGGGGGAATTGCTGTAGAAGATGATTTATACTACCTCTTTTAAACACAGAAACGTGCTGGGGGACACACATTTTGCACTTGTTTTTCTAGTGGTGGGTTAAGTTCTTAGGCATCAAGCAGCAGCTAATTGTGTTGCCTTAATTCAGCAGCTACACAATTCCTGTCACAGACTTATTTTAATGAATGTTAAAAAGGAGTGATTTAATCCAGCTAGTTTTGATATTTCATTAAAGAAAGGATGAAAACCTAACATTACAGATTCTACATTCCTACTCACCAAGCAGATCATCTGAGTACAGATGGCACATTCAGCCCCTTAGCCTACATCTGTAGGGTATTTTACAAGTTGTAGAAATATCTTTATTATAGGGAAGGCAATAGGAATGTCGTGTCCTACCAACTAAATTCTAATGGTGTTTACATTAGCAAAACCTCATTATTAAGTATTAATACCCGAACGACATAGGTTATAAATAAAGTATGACAACTGGATATTAATTTTCACATTCTGAATGCAATGTCTCTTGTGATTAAAGGATCTGAAGCATGCCATAACTTCAATGTATTTTTTTAATAGTACAATAACTCTATCCAACTGTATGATATACAGAAGTTATGCAGCATAACACTCAATAACACAATTAATACTGAAGCCAACATTTCTTGGTCACTGAAGGAGTCAGTAAATACAGCTGCAAAGTGAATCAAAAGGTGCTGTAGCAAGAGTGACACCTTAAAAGCGTATTTTGAAAGCGCTAAGTATTACTACAAATGATTACTGGAGAAAATAAAACACAGTTTGCAAGGATCTAGTTCTTCTCTTCAAAGGGAAGATGATGAAAGAGGAGAGTTTAGGGTGTCTATGCACCCTTTTAGACTCCCTCTAAGAAGTAAAATAACGATGTGTCCCAAGAGGCAAGCCAGCAGATGAACCATGAATATCATGACCAACGTACTGCTAGCTAAAACACATTATTATTCCGCCTATCCTCTCGTTCAAAACAGAACAAAGTGGCAAACAGTTTTCAGAAAAAACGCCCATGCTAAAGAAACACAAACCCTCTTGTTGTATCTCAAAGCACTGAGGAATTTAAGCACAGGATGTCATGACCTGTTCCCTTTCAATCTTCAGTTTAAATCCTCCACTTATATGGCATTAAAACACTTAACGTATAGCATCTATACACACATACCTCCTTAATGTTAGGGTAACTAACCATAATCTAAAATATAATCAATCATTGTTCATGCAGAACTCAAGGTACCATGCCAGTGGGAAGCATAAATTGCTAATTCCAATAGCAAGAGTTTGTGCGCTGCATTTTTGTTTCATTTTGGATTTAACAATACTTGAAAGATTTTTCCAGCTTTCCCAAAAGCAGTAGCTGCTTCAGCAATTATGAACAGTAAAAATAATACTTCTTTCTAAAACTTCACTAGCATTGACAAGATCTCAATTTCACTGAAGTCCTCATTCAGCTAAATAGAAAGAAGTGTAAAACATACATTTTGATCAAACATATTTGCAATATATAATCACAGTTGTTTATTTCAAGGACAATGGAAAAGTCAGAGTCACAAAAGATTCAGCCAGATATTTGGAATACCAGAGGAGTGGTGGCTATGGCTAATTTATCAAGATCCCAACTCTGATTAAACAAAAGGCTACTCTCAAAGCCCAGTGTTTATGCTCATCCACTGTCACACACACACACCCCCTCCAAAAAAAAATAATTAAAAAAAGCATGCCTGATGGATCCTGGGTATGGATGGGCTCAGGTTACACAAAAGCTTAAGCTGCATTTTCATTGCCCAGAATTCTGGATCAATATTATTCATTCCAGAGTGTCTGGAAACTCACAACAAGACCAGAAAAAAAAAATCTGCAAAAGAGAATTACTGAAACAAGCACAGATGATGGACAGTGAAGAGAAAGACAGACAAGAAAAAGACAGACATTTCTAAAAGCCTAAATCTTGTCTTCACTTACAATGTCAACTGTGGCTGTCTCTGCCTGAACCACTAAACTACTAAAAAATATTTGTATTCACAGCAAAGACCTTGGAATAAGATCATTCAAGTATTTATGAGCTGAAGAAATGGACTTCCAGGTACATGGTACTTTCAAATCACTCTTCAGCCTGTCATCTAATTCAGTATTCAAAAAGGCAGTATCACTTCTTATTTGCATTCAGCAAGGATAGATTTTCAAGTTTACTATCCAAATTCACTGCTCAGGTTAAAGCCAAGGCAAATAATCCCAAAGCAAATAACAGACATTAGGTTACATCTTCACCACAGCTGACAGCTTGTTTTCAGGTTGGTGGTGTGGTCATTTATTGTTTACTCTTTTGTGGAGAAAATCATATAGGTTTGAATGAATCTACTTTGAATTTGTAGTAGAGAAAAACCTTTTATTATTCCCTTTCAATTAAAAAGAAAAACAGCGGGATTGTGAGGTAAGAGAAAAGCTGGAGAATTCCTATAGAGCAAGCAGTAAGTTCACAAATGTAGCTTTGTTCATTGTTCCCTCCCTGTAGGTATGTGATGTTGGTGGTGTTTGTAATTATACATCTATCAGCAGCAGCACAACACATTTCATTATATTTCTGACACATTTATTTCCATATTCTCTGCTTCCCTCAAGTGCTAGATATAATCACCTTGCTGGACTCCAACCTGCTATAAATCACTTGCTCAACATGGTTTAGCACTTCATTTATATTAGCCAGGAAACCCGCAGTAAAGCTGGAAGTACCATGCCATCCCCCTTACCCCCCCCAGCAGCTACTTTATGTCCCTCTGCATACATGCAGGCACGCACCTGGATGACATTAAAACATCAAATATTCTGCTGCAAACACAGTGCTACCCAGAGCTTCCCTAGTGCTTACTCTCTTCTCTCTCAGATTAGAGCTAAGCACCTTTACTCTCCCCAGCATAAAACGTCAGATTTCTTTCATGAGCATAGAAATATCCTCCTCTTATTTTTTTAAGGGCATGGAGCCTATGCTATACCAAGAACCTGCAGTCCTAAGTCCTTTGAATTAAAATAGGGAAGGTCTCTTCCTCAAAGTTTCCATCGAAGATAAAATCCTCACTTTGTTGTAAATAAAATATAAATGTTTATCAGTTACTTAAAGGAGAATGTGGGGGGAAAAATACGAGGTGGTTCTTTCAAAGTACTTAAAACCCTAGGAAAAAAACCCACTACTTTCACATAATGAGTAGTGACCTAAGAGAGACAGAAGGTGGCTGTTGTTTTGGAATCCATATAAACAATGTCTACTGTGTAAGCAATAAGTATGAATATTTTTCCTACTGCAGTCGAAACTATTACTGGGTGACAGCTTTAACAATTCTGAATTTCATATGAGCCAACAGTAACCCTAATGACGTTCAGTATGGCAGGAGCTAAAAAAACCCAAACATTTTATTGAAAACATCAAGCTATGGCCTTGAATTAACATGCCCAATGCATATATCATCACTCTTCCTATCATCATAGTATTAGACTATATTTGTAAACAAAGAGCAAATGAGTCACTGAGCAAGCACTCTCAGAAATTTAAATTGGACATGGGGGATCACTTTACATCACACTGATTTTATAGAACTCGTACTGGCCAGCAAGATCAAAGCCAAGACATCCTAAGTGGAAAATATATGTATCTAGTATTCAAACTAAGTCACTGTAGGAGATAACCTGTGACTCGTACTGTGCAATATTACTTAATTAGTTACTTCAGAAGGGAATTCTTCACAGTAAGAAACTGCTACTTAACAAGAATGGAAAACTTCTGGTCCCTAAACAAAAGGTAAACAGCTCTTAAATTTCACAGACACATCTAGACACTACCACAAGAAATTTTACTTTCAAACCCTGCTTTATTTCAACAGCGTAATCCTCTTTCACTTGACACTCGTAGAATGTGTCGTACAGGGCTCTCAAACAACAAAATCTCTCTGCAACACCCTTAAGATATATTCTTTACTAAGAGGGGATTAAATTGCTTTAGCATTTACAAAACGTACACGAAAATATCAACTTTTTTTTTACTAAACAGAAAGCCCCATGCAATAGCTATAGCAATTGACTATATCAAGTTTTCTCTAGTTTGCTGCAAGGCAATGACGGCTTAGCACATACCAATCTGACATTCAGCTGTTCCAAAAGCTAATGAAGTAATTTTTTACTAACTTATTGTACCATCTTTTTTAAGCGTAGTTATTTATACAACTGTGATTGTATCTAGAATCACAGGAGAATAGAAGAATGAGAATTTAGGTGTCCTAAGATCGACAAAAGCTTCTTTCAGCAGTATAAAACCTGTGTGTGATACTGGAGCCCATAGTGTACCTCAAATGAGCAGAGAAGGCCAAAGCAGTGCACCACAGTCCGCATAAATCACCATACCCAGGTGGATGGTGTGACTGTACCCACATCTGTCTCAACAGTGCCACGTTAGACTCTCCATATGGAAATAGATGACATGTCTCAAACTGAACAAATGTAGATATTTTCTACAATATCTTTGTTTTTAAATATGCAGCATGATCATTTTCTAGAAAATAAATCCTCTAAACCAGTGTTATGTTTGCTAGAATTTTTGATAGCCATCTGCCTTCAAAACAGTTGCATTGGTACTGAAAATTCATTGCCAAATTATTGTCTGTAATCATCATTTAAGGAACATATGCTTATATGTTTCCAGTCTCATTTTCAGTTCATCCTAAACAGTCAGAGGTTACATTTAGCACATACGGGGCTGGGGGGAGGAAAAAAAGAAAAAAAAGACATGAGCTGCAAGAAAACCCCACAAACACTGTATGAATTTGACAGCACTGTAACAACGTATTCAAATGAACTACTGCACTGCTACAACTCAAACAGGTCCCACAAAACCACAGAGCTGTGTTCATACTTGATAAGTTATCTACAGCCTTTCTAAATCAGCGTGCTTAGTGATGTTTATGAGCAAAACCAGGTACAACAAGACAATAACCTTACATAAATCTGCATACTTTAATAAGGCAATTAATTTATAAAGGAGTTTTTTACAACAAGGAAAGATATATTTATGCAAAGGGAAATTTAAATGTTTAGGAATAATTCAAAGTCTAGTTTTCTATCGTATGCAGTAAGAATTTTCAGAGGTTATGTTTTACAAAGAACATGCAGATTAGGTTTCAAGTCAAAATATGTAAGCGTTGATTTGGTCGTTCAAGAAACTTACATTTTCTTACCACAGCAACTAAGCTTTGAGGAAGGAGGAACTGATCACACTCTAGTGTCAGACATCCCAGTATCCTTTCAATTTATAGCTCTATACATACAGCACCTTTGACTTTTTCTTCTTCTCCCCTTTTATTCACTTAAACCATTTTCACTCGGCTCCTATATGCAAGTACCACTGTAGCTACAGGACAAACCTGGCCCATTTGAGCTCCTCTGTTTTCAAGGCAATGATTTTTGGAAACACCTTAAACTGCATAAGCCAACACTGTGGGAAATGTATTTAGGAGAAAATGGATATATATTGAACCAGCCATAGGAGGAGGTGAACTACCTGTAAACCCTTGTCTTTGAAGTCACCCTGAGGAGACAAAAACAGAAAACAGGAACAACAGTGACTGAGAAGCCAAACAAGGAGGCGCCAGAAGCAAAGGATGGGGCAAAACAAACACATAAGCAAATACCAGAAGTGCCACCTTCAGTACCTTAAACCATTAGTGAAACTATAGCTTTAGCAATTTGAGACAGTACACACACCCATTTGTTCAATTATGATGGCTGTGTTATGGGATTAAATGGAACAGAGTACTCATTTTGGACTGCTGATAAGAATTTAGTTCTTCCTCAAGTATTCAAACTGAAATAATAGCAGAATTTGCATTGACATAAACAGACAAAATAAATGCTGAGCAATGTGACTTAAATAAAATATGAGATACTTAAGACCTCTAAGGAATCCACAATGATTGAATCCTTTGGATCAAAAAATGCTAGGAAAAGGAAAAAAATATCTATTAAGTCCTAATCTATTGCATTCTTCAGAGTGTCCTTGCATTTCCTTCAGCAAATACTAAAGACGCTTCAAGTGTAATTTCAGGGGCATTTTAGTGCTTCTTGGCACCCCGGTATCAGAGATGAAACAAACTGAAGTGACAGTTTATTTTAAACATTATGTGATTCTTCCCTGACCCTTTTCCCTGCTAACCAAAGACAACTGGCAAATTAGACTTCATCTAGAACATACTGGGCAAGCTGGGGGGGGAAGAGGTGCAAAATAAAAATAGATTAAAAAAAAAATCAAGATACTTCTTGGAAAATGTCAAAACTTCTGAAGAACTTCCTATTTTGGAAGTTTCTCAATACTATTGTCCTCAGAAGCCCACTGCATCAAGTACTAAGGTTTGTTACAGTGGGGAACATTCATCTTTGAGATGGGGAGACTGCCATACAGCTGTATCACAGTAGGGTCGTAAGATTTTATTAATATCTGTCAGGTGCTCTGAGCTTCTCAAATCAAAGACTTCATGTAAGTGCTAAGTCACAGACAGAAAGCCACTTGTTTTTTCTTGACTTTACTACAAGAAGTCATGACCTTTTGTAGCATTT